>JAPFFF010000094.1:0-84961 GCA_039105265.1 Tritrichomonas musculus | reverse complement strand
ATATGCAGGAACGGTGGGGGCGGGGAAGAGAGAGATGCATATGTGATAATCAGATATGCAGGAACGGTGGGGGCGGGGAAGAGAGAGATGCATATGTGATAATCAGATATGCAGGAACGGTGGGGGCGGGGAAGAGAGAGATGCATATGTGATAATCAGATATGCAGGAACGGTGGGGGCGGGGAAGAGAGAGATGCATATGTGATAATCAGATATGCAGGAACGGTGGGGGCGGGGAAGAGAGAGATGCATATGTGATAATCAGATATGCAGGAACGGTGGGGGCGGGGAAGAGAGAGATGCATATGTGATAATCAGATATGCAGGAACGGTGGGGGCGGGGAAGAGAGAGATGCATATGTGATAATCAGATATGCAGGAACGGTGGGGGCGGGGAAGAGAGAGATGCATATGTGATAATCAGATATGCAGGAACGGTGGGGGCGGGGAAGAGAGAGATGCATATGTGATAATCAGATATGCAGGAACGGTGGGGGCGGGGAAGAGAGAGATGCATATGTGATAATCAGATATGCAGGAACGGTGGGGGCGGGGAAGAGAGAGATGCATATGGATAATCAGATATGCAGGAACGGTGGGGGCGGGGAAGAGAGAGATGCATATGTGATAATCAGATATGCAGGAACGGTGGGGGCGGGGAAGAGAGAGATGCATATGTGATAATCAGATATGCAGGAACGGTGGGGGCGGGGAAGAGAGAGATGCATATGTGATAATCAGATATGCAGGAACGGTGGGGGCGGGGAAGAGAGAGATGCATATGTGATAATCAGATATGCAGGAACGGTGGGGGCGGGGAAGAGAGAGATGCATATGTGATAATCAGATATGCAGGAACGGTGGGGGCGGGGAAGAGAGAGATGCATATGTGATAATCAGATATGCAGGAACGGTGGGGGCGGGGAAGAGAGAGATGCATATGTGATAATCAGATATGCAGGAACGGTGGGGGCGGGGAAGAGAGAGATGCATATGTGATAATCAGATATGCAGGAACGGTGGGGGCGGGGAAGAGAGAGATGCATATGTGATAATCAGATATGCAGGAACGGTGGGGGCGGGGAAGAGAGAGATGCATATGTGATAATCAGATATGCAGGAACGGTGGGGGCGGGGAAGAGAGAGATGCATATGTGATAATCAGATATGCAGGAACGGTGGGGGCGGGGAAGAGAGAGATGCATATGTGATAATCAGATATGCAGGAACGGTGGGGGCGGGGAAGAGAGAGATGCATATGTGATAATCAGATATGCAGGAACGGTGGGGGCGGGGAAGAGAGAGATGCATATGTGATAATCAGATATGCAGGAACGGTGGGGGCGGGGAAGAGAGAGATGCATATGTGATAATCAGATATGCAGGAACGGTGGGGGCGGGGAAGAGAGAGATGCATATGTGATAATCAGATATGCAGGAACGGTGGGGGCGGGGAAGAGAGAGATGCATATGTGATAATCAGATATGCAGGAACGGTGGGGGCGGGGAAGAGAGAGATGCATATGTGATAATCAGATATGCAGGAACGGTGGGGGCGGGGAAGAGAGAGATGCATATGTGATAATCAGATATGCAGGAACGGTGGGGGCGGGGAAGAGAGAGATGCATATGTGATAATCAGATATGCAGGAACGGTGGGGGCGGGGAAGAGAGAGATGCATATGTGATAATCAGATATGCAGGAACGGTGGGGGCGGGGAAGAGAGAGATGCATATGTGATAATCAGATATGCAGGAACGGTGGGGGCGGGGAAGAGAGAGATGCATATGTGATAATCAGATATGCAGGAACGGTGGGGGCGGGGAAGAGAGAGATGCATATGTGATAATCAGATATGCAGGAACGGTGGGGGCGGGGAAGAGAGAGATGCATATGTGATAATCAGATATGCAGGAACGGTGGGGGCGGGGAAGAGAGAGATGCATATGTGATAATCAGATATGCAGGAACGGTGGGGGCGGGGAAGAGAGAGATGCATATGTGATAATCAGATATGCAGGAACGGTGGGGGCGGGGAAGAGAGAGATGCATATGTGATAATCAGATATGCAGGAACGGTGGGGGCGGGGAAGAGAGAGATGCATATGTGATAATCAGATATGCAGGAACGGTGGGGGCGGGGAAGAGAGAGATGCATATGTGATAATCAGATATGCAGGAACGGTGGGGGCGGGGAAGAGAGAGATGCATATGTGATAATCAGATATGCAGGAACGGTGGGGGCGGGGAAGAGAGAGATGCATATGTGATAATCAGATATGCAGGAACGGTGGGGGCGGGGAAGAGAGAGATGCATATGTGATAATCAGATATGCAGGAACGGTGGGGGCGGGGAAGAGAGAGATGCATATGTGATAATCAGATATGCAGGAACGGTGGGGGCGGGGAAGAGAGAGATGCATATGTGATAATCAGATATGCAGGAACGGTGGGGGCGGGGAAGAGAGAGATGCATATGTGATAATCAGATATGCAGGAACGGTGGGGGCGGGGAAGAGAGAGATGCATATGTGATAATCAGATATGCAGGAACGGTGGGGGCGGGGAAGAGAGAGATGCATATGTGATAATCAGATATGCAGGAACGGTGGGGGCGGGGAAGAGAGAGATGCATATGTGATAATCAGATATGCAGGAACGGTGGGGGCGGGGAAGAGAGAGATGCATATGTGATAATCAGATATGCAGGAACGGTGGGGGCGGGGAAGAGAGAGATGCATATGTGATAATCAGATATGCAGGAACGGTGGGGGCGGGGAAGAGAGAGATGCATATGTGATAATCAGATATGCAGGAACGGTGGGGGCGGGGAAGAGAGAGATGCATATGTGATAATCAGATATGCAGGAACGGTGGGGGCGGGGAAGAGAGAGATGCATATGTGATAATCAGATATGCAGGAACGGTGGGGGCGGGGAAGAGAGAGATGCATATGTGATAATCAGATATGCAGGAACGGTGGGGGCGGGGAAGAGAGAGATGCATATGTGATAATCAGATATGCAGGAACGGTGGGGGCGGGGAAGAGAGAGATGCATATGTGATAATCAGATATGCAGGAACGGTGGGGGCGGGGAAGAGAGAGATGCATATGTGATAATCAGATATGCAGGAACGGTGGGGGCGGGGAAGAGAGAGATGCATATGTGATAATCAGATATGCAGGAACGGTGGGGGCGGGGAAGAGAGAGATGCATATGTGATAATCAGATATGCAGGAACGGTGGGGGCGGGGAAGAGAGAGATGCATATGTGATAATCAGATATGCAGGAACGGTGGGGGCGGGGAAGAGAGAGATGCATATGTGATAATCAGATATGCAGGAACGGTGGGGGCGGGGAAGAGAGAGATGCATATGTGGATAATCAGATAAGGAACGGTGGGGGCGGGGAAGAGAGAGATCAGATATGCAGGAACGGTGGGGGCGGGGAAGAGAGAGATGCATATGTGATAATCAGATATGCAGGAACGGTGGGGGCGGGGAAGAGAGAGATGCATATGTGATAATCAGATATGCAGGAACGGTGGGGGCGGGGAAGAGAGAGATGCATATGTGATAATCAGATATGCAGGAACGGTGGGGGCGGGGAAGAGAGAGATGCATATGTGATAATCAGATATGCAGGAACGGTGGGGGCGGGGAAGAGAGAGATGCATATGTGATAATCAGATATGCAGGAACGGTGGGGGCGGGGAAGAGAGAGATGCATATGTGATAATCAGATATGCAGGAACGGTGGGGGCGGGGAAGAGAGAGATGCATATGTGATAATCAGATATGCAGGAACGGTGGGGGCGGGGAAGAGAGAGATGCATATGTGATAATCAGATATGCAGGAACGGTGGGGGCGGGGAAGAGAGAGATGCATATGTGATAATCAGATATGCAGGAACGGTGGGGGCGGGGAAGAGAGAGATGCATATGTGATAATCAGATATGCAGGAACGGTGGGGGCGGGGAAGAGAGAGATGCATATGTGATAATCAGATATGCAGGAACGGTGGGGGCGGGGAAGAGAGAGATGCATATGTGATAATCAGATATGCAGGAACGGTGGGGGCGGGGAAGAGAGAGATGCATATGTGATAATCAGATATGCAGGAACGGTGGGGGCGGGGAAGAGAGAGATGCATATGTGATAATCAGATATGCAGGAACGGTGGGGGCGGGGAAGAGAGAGATGCATATGTGATAATCAGATATGCAGGAACGGTGGGGGCGGGGAAGAGAGAGATGCATATGTGATAATCAGATATGCAGGAACGGTGGGGGCGGGGAAGAGAGAGATGCATATGTGATAATCAGATATGCAGGAACGGTGGGGGCGGGGAAGAGAGAGATGCATATGTGATAATCAGATATGCAGGAACGGTGGGGGCGGGGAAGAGAGAGATGCATATGTGATAATCAGATATGCAGGAACGGTGGGGGCGGGGAAGAGAGAGATGCATATGTGATAATCAGATATGCAGGAACGGTGGGGGCGGGGAAGAGAGAGATGCATATGTGATAATCAGATATGCAGGAACGGTGGGGGCGGGGAAGAGAGAGATGCATATGTGATAATCAGATATGCAGGAACGGTGGGGGCGGGGAAGAGAGAGATGCATATGTGATAATCAGATATGCAGGAACGGTGGGGGCGGGGAAGAGAGAGATGCATATGTGATAATCAGATATGCAGGAACGGTGGGGGCGGGGAAGAGAGAGATGCATATGTGATAATCAGATATGCAGGAACGGTGGGGGCGGGGAAGAGAGAGATGCATATGTGATAATCAGATATGCAGGAACGGTGGGGGCGGGGAAGAGAGAGATGCATATGTGATAATCAGATATGCAGGAACGGTGGGGGCGGGGAAGAGAGAGATGCATATGTGATAATCAGATATGCAGGAACGGTGGGGGCGGGGAAGAGAGAGATGCATATGTGATAATCAGATATGCAGGAACGGTGGGGGCGGGGAAGAGAGAGATGCATATGTGATAATCAGATATGCAGGAACGGTGGGGGCGGGGAAGAGAGAGATGCATATGTGATAATCAGATATGCAGGAACGGTGGGGGCGGGGAAGAGAGAGATGCATATGTGATAATCAGATATGCAGGAACGGTGGGGGCGGGGAAGAGAGAGATGCATATGTGATAATCAGATATGCAGGAACGGTGGGGGCGGGGAAGAGAGAGATGCATATGTGATAATCAGATATGCAGGAACGGTGGGGGCGGGGAAGAGAGAGATGCATATGTGATAATCAGATATGCAGGAACGGTGGGGGCGGGGAAGAGAGAGATGCATATGTGATAATCAGATATGCAGGAACGGTGGGGGCGGGGAAGAGAGAGATGCATATGTGATAATCAGATATGCAGGAACGGTGGGGGCGGGGAAGAGAGAGATGCATATGTGATAATCAGATATGCAGGAACGGTGGGGGCGGGGAAGAGAGAGATGCATATGTGATAATCAGATATGCAGGAACGGTGGGGGCGGGGAAGAGAGAGATGCATATGTGATAATCAGATATGCAGGAACGGTGGGGGCGGGGAAGAGAGAGATGCATATGTGATAATCAGATATGCAGGAACGGTGGGGGCGGGGAAGAGAGAGATGCATATGTGATAATCAGATATGCAGGAACGGTGGGGGCGGGGAAGAGAGAGATGCATATGTGATAATCAGATATGCAGGAACGGTGGGGGCGGGGAAGAGAGAGATGCATATGTGATAATCAGATATGCAGGAACGGTGGGGGCGGGGAAGAGAGAGATGCATATGTGATAATCAGATATGCAGGAACGGTGGGGGCGGGGAAGAGAGAGATGCATATGTGATAATCAGATATGCAGGAACGGTGGGGGCGGGGAAGAGAGAGATGCATATGTGATAATCAGATATGCAGGAACGGTGGGGGCGGGGAAGAGAGAGATGCATATGTGATAATCAGATATGCAGGAACGGTGGGGGCGGGGAAGAGAGAGATGCATATGTGATAATCAGATATGCAGGAACGGTGGGGGCGGGGAAGAGAGAGATGCATATGTGATAATCAGATATGCAGGAACGGTGGGGGCGGGGAAGAGAGAGATGCATATGTGATAATCAGATATGCAGGAACGGTGGGGGCGGGGAAGAGAGAGATGCATATGTGATAATCAGATATGCAGGAACGGTGGGGGCGGGGAAGAGAGAGATGCATATGTGATAATCAGATATGCAGGAACGGTGGGGGCGGGGAAGAGAGAGATGCATATGTGATAATCAGATATGCAGGAACGGTGGGGGCGGGGAAGAGAGAGATGCATATGTGATAATCAGATATGCAGGAACGGTGGGGGCGGGGAAGAGAGAGATGCATATGTGATAATCAGATATGCAGGAACGGTGGGGGCGGGGAAGAGAGAGATGCATATGTGATAATCAGATATGCAGGAACGGTGGGGGCGGGGAAGAGAGAGATGCATATGTGATAATCAGATATGCAGGAACGGTGGGGGCGGGGAAGAGAGAGATGCATATGTGATAATCAGATATGCAGGAACGGTGGGGGCGGGGAAGAGAGAGATGCATATGTGATAATCAGATATGCAGGAACGGTGGGGGCGGGGAAGAGAGAGATGCATATGTGATAATCAGATATGCAGGAACGGTGGGGGCGGGGAAGAGAGAGATGCATATGTGATAATCAGATATGCAGGAACGGTGGGGGCGGGGAAGAGAGAGATGCATATGTGATAATCAGATATGCAGGAACGGTGGGGGCGGGGAAGAGAGAGATGCATATGTGATAATCAGATATGCAGGAACGGTGGGGGCGGGGAAGAGAGAGATGCATATGTGATAATCAGATATGCAGGAACGGTGGGGGCGGGGAAGAGAGAGATGCATATGTGATAATCAGATATGCAGGAACGGTGGGGGCGGGGAAGAGAGAGATGCATATGTGATAATCAGATATGCAGGAACGGTGGGGGCGGGGAAGAGAGAGATGCATATGTGATAATCAGATATGCAGGAACGGTGGGGGCGGGGAAGAGAGAGATGCATATGTGATAATCAGATATGCAGGAACGGTGGGGGCGGGGAAGAGAGAGATGCATATGTGATAATCAGATATGCAGGAACGGTGGGGGCGGGGAAGAGAGAGATGCATATGTGATAATCAGATATGCAGGAACGGTGGGGGCGGGGAAGAGAGAGATGCATATGTGATAATCAGATATGCAGGAACGGTGGGGGCGGGGAAGAGAGAGATGCATATGTGATAATCAGATATGCAGGAACGGTGGGGGCGGGGAAGAGAGAGATGCATATGTGATAATCAGATATGCAGGAACGGTGGGGGCGGGGAAGAGAGAGATGCATATGTGATAATCAGATATGCAGGAACGGTGGGGGCGGGGAAGAGAGAGATGCATATGTGATAATCAGATATGCAGGAACGGTGGGGGCGGGGAAGAGAGAGATGCATATGTGATAATCAGATATGCAGGAACGGTGGGGGCGGGGAAGAGAGAGATGCATATGTGATAATCAGATATGCAGGAACGGTGGGGGCGGGGAAGAGAGAGATGCATATGTGATAATCAGATATGCAGGAACGGTGGGGGCGGGGAAGAGAGAGATGCATATGTGATAATCAGATATGCAGGAACGGTGGGGGCGGGGAAGAGAGAGATGCATATGTGATAATCAGATATGCAGGAACGGTGGGGGCGGGGAAGAGAGAGATGCATATGTGATAATCAGATATGCAGGAACGGTGGGGGCGGGGAAGAGAGAGATGCATATGTGATAATCAGATATGCAGGAACGGTGGGGGCGGGGAAGAGAGAGATGCATATGTGATAATCAGATATGCAGGAACGGTGGGGGCGGGGAAGAGAGAGATGCATATGTGATAATCAGATATGCAGGAACGGTGGGGGCGGGGAAGAGAGAGATGCATATGTGATAATCAGATATGCAGGAACGGTGGGGGCGGGGAAGAGAGAGATGCATATGTGATAATCAGATATGCAGGAACGGTGGGGGCGGGGAAGAGAGAGATGCATATGTGATAATCAGATATGCAGGAACGGTGGGGGCGGGGAAGAGAGAGATGCATATGTGATAATCAGATATGCAGGAACGGTGGGGGCGGGGAAGAGAGAGATGCATATGTGATAATCAGATATGCAGGAACGGTGGGGGCGGGGAAGAGAGAGATGCATATGTGATAATCAGATATGCAGGAACGGTGGGGGCGGGGAAGAGAGAGATGCATATGTGATAATCAGATATGCAGGAACGGTGGGGGCGGGGAAGAGAGAGATGCATATGTGATAATCAGATATGCAGGAACGGTGGGGGCGGGGAAGAGAGAGATGCATATGTGATAATCAGATATGCAGGAACGGTGGGGGCGGGGGAAGAGAGAGATGCATATGTGATAATCAGATATGCAGGAACGGTGGGGGCGGGGAAGAGAGAGATGCATATGTGATAATCAGATATGCAGGAACGGTGGGGGCGGGGAAGAGAGAGATGCATATGTGATAATCAGATATGCAGGAACGGTGGGGGCGGGGAAGAGAGAGATGCATATGAGATTATCAGATATGCAGGAACGGTGGGGGCGGGGGAAGAGAGAGATGCATATGAGATTATCAGATATGCAGGAACGGTGGGGGCGGGGGAAGAGAGAGATGCATATGAGATTATCAGATATGCAGGAACGGTGGGGGCGGGGGAAGAGAGAGATGCATATGAGATTATCAGATATGCAGGAACGGTGGGGGCGGGGGAAGAGAGAGATGCATATGAGATTATCAGATATGCAGGAACGGTGGGGGCGGGGGAAGAGAGAGATGCATATGAGATTATCAGATATGCAGGAACGGTGGGGGAGGGGGAAGAGAGAGATGCATATGAGATTATCAGATATGCAGGAACGGTGGGGGCGGGGGAAGAGAGAGATGCATATGAGATTATCAGATATGCAGGAACGGTGGGGGCGGGGGAAGAGAGAGATGCATATGAGATTATCAGATATGCAGGAACGGTGGGGGCGGGGGAAGAGAGAGATGCATATGAGATTATCAGATATGCAGGAACGGTGGGGGAGGGGGAAGAGAGAGATGCATATGAGATTATCAGATATGCAGGAACGGTGCGGAAGGCGGACACTTATCCTCTTTTAATGAACAAGAAAAATCAAATAATAGAATGTTAACATCAATATGGGAAAAACTGTAAATAAAAATGTCAATTCTTAATAAACATCCAAATATTTGCCAATCCTTCTCTGACTCTTACTCAAAACATTAAACAATATATCCAGTATTATGAAAACCTCCCAAATATGAATCTTTATTAAAAGATGGTACGGTTGCCAGACGCTCTTAAGTGTGGCAAAAGATTTTGAATGTTCGGAGTCATTTGTAAAGACTACCGCAATCAATAATGGATCTTTTAAAGCTGAAACTGGCCAACATAGTTTTCAAAACAAGAGAACAATTGTTTTATGCGCTTTCACATGCTTGGAATGAAATTCCAAATGATACGATAAACAGATATTACTTAAGTTTTTTTAGCACGATGCAAAGTTTGCTCATCAATAAATGGCGAAAGTTTAAACGGTCACTGATAGAAAGTGAATAAAATGCACGACACATAAACTCGATTTTTTAATGTTTACCTCTTTCTCAATTTTGAAAATATAAACTAAATTTCTTTCAATTTTTGTGAAAAAAAAATATTTTGGTTAGTAGTATACTAAAGTGAGTTTAATGACGTCATCAATGTAAATGCATAAATGGTATCATTTTTTGCTAGCTAGTACTGATTTTGTTCAGGTTATCATGCATAAATTTTGTAGTTGACGTCAAGATTTTACGAGCATAAATGGTTTTGATAAGGCTTTTCGTTAAGGAATCTAAAGATTCCGGAGCTTTGCTCCATGAATTTCCTTTATGTTTGCGTGGATCATAGATGAAATTCTTTCAGAATTTGAGCTTTCAGCGAATCTGGTTTCATTTGAAACCTTGATGTTATTGTTAATCATAATACGGTTATTATAAATAACATGAGACGGTTGATGTAAAAATCATGAGACAGTTAATGTAAATCATGAAACTGTTGTAATTTCCGTAAAATAATAGCATGAGGCGGTTATTTTAATGCAAAATTTTGGCATCTCGTTAATTGAATACAACATTCAAATCGAAAATTTTATAATTGAGAGCAAGAATTTTATGCAGACATTTGATGTGAAAATTGATGGAGGAAATTAAATGTAAAACATAAATGTAAAACATTAATGCAAAATATTAATGATAAAAATACTTTTAATTTTAAGTTAAATAATTAATGACAGACTTTTATGAAATCGATAATGTTGAATCATTGGAGAGTTTAATGATTGAATTGGTTAAGAAATGTGAATGTAAATTAATTAACAAATTATTAAGACAAAATGATAAATGTAATGAGTTGAATACACGTAAATTAAATAAATAAATCATTTGTAACGGTTATAAGTTCACTAAACGCAATGGTAAAACGACTTATATTAAGTCTAAATGCCTTCCTTACTGCAAGAAATTAAATGAAGATGAGTCAAAGATTTTGAATAACGTAATGGAAAACATCAATGTTAATAATTAAAATGGTTTTAATTGGATTGAAATCATTAAATATAAAGTGAAAAATAAATGATTCGTTAATGTTATCATTATTTTATCATTACTGTTTAATATTTTTGCTTTCATTCAAATATTCGATAATGAAGTCTAAATTTAAAACTTTATTTAAACCTATGACTAATGACGATATGGTTTTTAATGAAACAGCTGACAAAGTCCTTCAATTTACATCATCAAGTGAGGAATCACCAGATCAATGTTCAGAGGTAAATCAAGGATACAATCTATACAATGAGAATTCTTACCATTCACGTAAGCTTAAATCACCAGAACAAATTCGTCAACACTACAATGATTATCATCGTGAATATTTGAAGAAATATCGATTGAGGAAGAAAAATGAAGAAACATTGATGAAAGAATTGATTCAATTATCTATTAATGGGTTTATTAATGTATTTAATGCTGAAGATACTGATTATTACGATCGATGTCGAAAAATAATTGATCTCATTAATAAACTATATAAATCGTCATCAGAGTAAGCATCATTTTCATCAGAATATTCGTTAACACCAATGAATTCATCATCACTTTTATCAGAGTTTAATATATCACCATCCATATTCATAATTATTACATCATCATTACCATCATCATCATAATGGTATTTACGTTTTGATATTTTTGTTGTCGATATTCTTAATGGTTCATCATGAAATTCATCATCATCTTCAAACATTGGTATGTCTTTAATTGGTGTATCATCTTTAATGGATAAAGTTAAGCAATTAAGATCTTGATAGTTCATTAATGAAAACATGTTATTCTTCATCATTTTAATCAATAACTCTAATGAATTTAAGTAATACTTATCTCTTGAATCTCTTTGCCATGTACCTGATTTACGTTTCCCAACGACTTTATTACCGTCTCGCACATATTTCAATTCATCGTAATGATTAATGAAGTATTTACTGTATTCAGTTTGTTCGAACTTGAAGTAATGTTGTTTATAAACGGCTAATTCAATGATATATTTAGCTTCAAGTTTATTGACACCTCTTTCGATAATCCTAAATTGATTCCTTTTAGGTTCCTCATCGTAATAATGAATGATGCAGTGTATACTTAATTCATTACAGAAATCATCAAGGTCTTTATTGTTGTGATAATTGGTAATGAATTCATTAATACCTCTAACATTCTTCATCATTAATCTTGATGCAACAATACCTAATTCACCATCATCAATTAAATCCTTCAATGACTAAAAAACACATGGAATCTCAATTGCAGATCTTCTTTCAAAGTAATTGTCTTCACATGTGAATATCTGATAACGTCTTAAATCAATGTCAGTGTTATTCCCGTAATTGAAGAATGAACCACTTCTGTCTTTATATGTTTTCGTTTTTGGTTGATTCAATTTACGTAATCCAACTGAACTAAATAATGACCATGCAGGTAATTCAGTAAAGCCGTTTTCATAAAAGTATTCAAGTGGTCTGCCATCAATATCATAAATCAATCCTCCATCTTTTAACCTTTGAATTAATTCAGCTAATGTTTTCAGTGTTAATGGAACATGATGCCATTTAGTTTGATTGTTTGATTCTGATACACTGTAATCGAATATATATTTATCGTCAGCATTAATACGTGGAGCAACTGTGTTCTCTAATGAATCAATTAACAAATCATTCAATTTCTTTCTACCGTATCTATTTAATGACTCAAAATTAACTACCCAATGAAGAGGATTAGTTTCAATAACTTCAATGATATCATTAACTAATTTATCTTGAACTTCATCATTGTTAACATTAAACCATTCCCTAAATGACTTAATTCGTTTAGCATTTTGTTCCTTAATCGATTCATCCAAATAAATGGTGTCGTCGTTTTGCCAGAATTCATTCAAATATCTATGTTGTTTCTTAATGCTATCCATCAATGAACCATCTTTCTTATTCAAATCTCTATTGAACTTTTTATGTAATCTTTGACGATTGAATTCATATAAGGGATCCCTAATTTTACTTAAATGCTTGAGTTTATTGAATAATGGTGTGTCAGAATCAATGTATTTCGTTACTTGTTTCGGATGTTTGGGTGCATGAGGTACAGGTAATTGTTTAATTAATGGTTGAGGTTGAATGTTCATCAAATCATGTGGAAATTGATAATGGTTAATTAATGGTTGAGGTTGAATGTTCATCAACGATTCCCAAGCATCGTCAGCAGCCTTAATACCTTTCACGAACCAATACATTGCGTTATAATTATCATCACCATCAAATCCTTTATCATGAATGTCTAAAGAAATCAAACCAACTAATTCATCATGCAACAGCTTTTTATCATTATTGTAAGCAGCAAGCCAATCATCAACTGTGTAATTACTGTCATTAATTAAGTTATCTAACTCAACTAATTTATCTAAAGGTACATCATATATCATCGTCATTTATTCACTTATTTTTGCCTCACTTAATCAAATTTCATAAACATAAAAATAAATAACTACATTAAATTTTTACATTAAATTTTTTCATTAATTCTCATCCATCAATTCAATCCATCAAGGTTTCAAATGAAACCAAATTCGCTGAAAGCTCAAATTTTGAAAGAATTTCATCTATGATCCACGCAAACATAAAGGAAATTCATGGAGCAAAGCTCCGGAATCTTTAGATTCCTTAACGAAAAGCCTTATCAAAACCATTTATGCTCGTAAAATCTTGACGTCAACTACAAAATTTATGCATGATAACCTGAACAAAATCAGTACTAGCTAGCAAAAAATGATACCATTTATGCATTTACATTGATGACGTCATTAAACTCACTTTAGTATACTACTTTTGAAGATAATTGACTATCTTATATATATATATATAAAATATTAATAATAATTATGCTAAAGGTTCGATTTACATATATATAAAAAATATTTAATATAATTATACAAAAGTACGAGGTTCGATTCACGTATACTTTAGCAAAGGTACTAGGTTCGATTTAGAAAATTTTAGGTATATTATTTTTTACTTTAAAAATATAATAAGATTTTAAATGAAAGTTGACTACTTTTTAATGCATAAAAAGATACCGGTTTTGAAATTGGTAATAGAAGATACAACTGAGATGATAATAGAAACGAAAGAGATTTTTAATACAGATCATTTTCCTTATTGCATTCAAATAACAAATAACGATTTTGTATTATCAAATTTATCATATTGGTGGAGTAACAGATCTATACCAAATTCAAGGCCTCTACTTCGCGAAGTACTGCGTTTTTGTGATATGTAAACAACAAATCAATTAATTTATCAATCAAACGGGCTTAGTTTATCAGATCAGTACTGGATATGTCCATCTAATTCACCATTGAAATGGGAAGAAATTAATTTTTTCAATCATAATTTTTCATTTGAATTCGGATATTTAATGCTTGGTTTATATGATATTGAATCTACGACCAAAAAAATTGATTTACAAACACCAAATAATACATGCAATGGGGTTTTACCAAAAACTTGGAAAATTTCTGGTAATAGAAGGATTCTGATTAAAGGTGGGAGAAAATCCTTTTTTTATCAGGAACCATTAAATGAATTTATTGCCTCCATGATTATGGATAGATTATCTATTCCGCATGTTAAATATCAATTAAAATATATAAATGTTGATGGAATGAAAATTCCATTTTCTTATTGTGAGTGCTTTATTACTCCTGAAACAGAACTTATTACAGAAGAACAGTTTATGATGAACTCTAAGATTCCTGATCAAATGTCACGTTATCAGTATTATATTGATTGCTGCAAAAATGTTGGTATAACAAATGCACAATTGCGTGTTGATCAAATGATTGTAGTTGATTATCTTATTGCAAACAGTGATCGACATTCAAATAACTTTGGGTTAATTAGAAATGCTGATAATCTTAAGTTCGTTGATATTGCACCACTTTATGATAATGGAAGTTCTCTTTGGTATAATAGTCAAGATGATTGGATACCAAACGCTAAAGACATTAGCAAACCGTTTGCAAATAGGCATTATAAGCAAATTAAATTTGTATCTAATTTCGATTGGCTTGAATTAAACAGGCTTGAAGGATTTGAAAATGAAATGAAAAAGATTTTTGATGAAAGTCCATACATATCTCAAAAGCGCCAAGGAATTATTTGCGAGAACTTCAAAAAAAGAATAAGATTGCTTCAAAAATATATCAATGAAAGAAAAAAAAATCCTGATTATGACCCAGAACTTGATGTCGAATTTAACCCAGAAAAAGAAGGCATAGGTCAATTTAAAGATGATCCTGAAAACACATAGATGAATTTGAAGGCGAACAGGAAAAGTTACTCCAGATATTTCCCAAAACACAAACAAATACCTAAAGAATGAAATGGTCTTTGGTGGGATCTCAAAGAATTACACGACACCACCAATTTCAATCAAACGATCAATTAATTCCGAAATATAATGAAATATATGTAGACGAATGCATCAACAGATCGAGCTTAATTGTTGGGATGAATGAAACTTCTGGGTAATTCAATTGAACGTTGATGCAAGATGGCGCAGACTGTTATTTTTTTTATTTTTTTGCATTTTTTGGATCGCCAAACATCCATGCTCTAAATATATAAAAAATAAAATTATATGCTTTTATGAAAGAATTTTGTAAGAGAATTAAAGGTGCAATGATCTTTTATATAAATTCGAGATAAATATCGATATGTATATTATTATTATTATTTTTTTTTATGATTTATCAATGAAAAAACTAATAAAATTAATTTATAATTCAGCTGATTCTTGCTCTTTGAGCTTTTCTAAAGAGGTGAACCTTGCACCACCATCTATAACTCTGTCTAGAGTAGCGCCAAGAACATTAATATCATCAACAATTATTGCAGCATCTCTTCTGTGATGGAATATCCATACCTTTGGCAAGATTTTCTCATCTGACGAAGATTTCTTAGAAATAAAATCAAATGGACATTCTCCAGTTGGGCAGAGGAAGAACTTAAAGTGATCATGCTTATATTTCTTTGATGCTTCATCAAATGCATTGGATGCTTTATCAGATCCTCCAGCTTGAACAACACAAAATCGTCCTTTTCCTTTGCATTCTGTATTAAAAACTTCTATGGATGTTAAATTATTCATTAAAATTGCTGGAGCTGGAGGTTTAACATTTTTTTTAGGGGTTTGGGGAGTATTTTCTAGAACACCTTCAAAGAAATCGATAACAGATTTTCGGATTAACTGAAATCTGTTCTTTCCGTTATAAACATATCGATTTTGACCATTTATCATCAAAATTGTTGGAAATGCATTGATTCCAAATTTGGTTGAAACGTTTGGATCATTACAAAAGCCAATTCTAATTCCCTTATTATTGTTATTAAAAGCACAACTGATACCAGCCCAGATTGGAGGAGTTGATGGCTTATCAGAAAATAGAATAGCTGCTTTAAGATCAGTACTATTGTTTTCTTCATGAGTATCTTCACTGGATTCAGTAGTTTTGGCTGTTTCGTTTGCTGCCTTTTGGTTTTCTAGTAACTCAACCCAACTCTCATTTACGGTTTCGGATAAATTAGGTATGTATCGCGAAGCCACGTTTAAGAATGAGCGTGCTGACCGTTCTCTGTTATAAACTTTTTCACCATCTTTATAAAAAATGATAAAATGAGGGATAGTATAAATTCGAAATCTTGAACCTAACGCATATTCAGAGCTAGTATCAACATGGCCAAATTTGATCATCCCAGAAGCTTCATTTGCAGCTTCAATAAATTCAGGATACGCCATTTGACAAGCTGGACAATGCTGTCCATGGAACATAACGAGATATACAGTTGTATTAGATCGTTTTTCAACTTCACTAGCAAAATTATTTGCTGTAAGCTCTGTTACATATTGTCCGAAATTGACACTTAAGCAAAAAGAAGTTAATATTAAAATCATTCTTATCTTACAATTAACTAATAATTTGAATATTCTTGAAATTTTGACCTTTTTTGCGAATTTAAGGATTTAGTTATCATTGAAGAAACTTTTTTAATCTTTAAAACATAAAAATATTATTTGATCTTAATTTGATAAATATTTATTAAAAAAATTGATCAGATCACAAGTTATTAATGAGTCTAATTAAAAATGGATGACGTTTATAATTTCTATCTTAATTAAAAATGGAAACTCGAAAGAAACAAGGAAGGTCACAAATCGAAGCAGAAGAAGCGAGAAAACTTTTAGAAAAATCCAAAGATTCACTTTCTGATTTTCAATCATATTCTTCTTCGTCAGGTGAAGGTGGTTATGATGATTCATATGATAGTGATGATGGATTCGTTGTTCAAGGTCAATACGCTGATTTTGAACCGGAAAAAAAGCAAACTTTAAACAAAAAAAGTAAAAAAGGATCCGAAGTTCCTGTCCAAAAAACAACTTTATTCAGTCTTCTTGAAAAGCAATCAGGATCTTCAACTAAAAAGAAAGCAAAAGACAAACCCATAAAAGAGGCAAATAATGATGACCATGATCTCGACTTAATATTACAAAAAATTGAATTAGATGATGAAGAAGATCCTAGAAAGAAGAAAAGTAAGAAAAAAAATCAACAAAAAGCTCCAATGCCAGATTTAGTAAGAAAACGCAGAGAAAATATACTTGAAGATGACGAAGACATATCACTTCCACCACCACAAACCAATTTACAAGAATATCAAACTCATAAAGAAACAAATAATCTTACAAATTCGATAGAAAACGAAGAAATTTCTACAGAAACAGATGTTACATTAAAAATAACTCCTCCTACTACAAATAATACGAGTAGCAAAAAAAATAACAAGCAAGAACGACTTACCAATTTTGATCTTCAAAAAGTTGAAATTGAAAGCTTAGCATTAACAGAAGATGAAATTAAAACATTTCAAAAAATTGAAATTGCTGTTCCATCTGATGAAACAATGGACTTATATATGTACCATGTTCATGAAGAAAATAATAATTTGTATCTTTTCTGTAAATACAAATACAAAGGGAAATACTATACAATATGTATAATGGTAGGACTATGCTATTATAATTTACAATTCTTACCAATTCCTGGCCATGAAACTGAACTAGAAGAAGAGGTTGAACAGAAAGCACGCAAAGCTAAATTTAATATTATTAAAAAAGGTTATGAAGACAAGAAATATGCTTTTGATAAATTGAACATTCCAAAATTTACCAAATGGTATTGCGTACAACTTACACCTAAAGGCGATTTATCACAAATTCCACAAGAAGGAGATCATTATTCTGAAGTTTTTGGACTTACTTCTACATTAACAGAACGATTTCTTCTAGAAAAGCGTATTTATGGCCCAACATGGATACGTGCTACTGGAATTAAAAAGCTAAACCAATACACGACTTGTCCAATGTTTTCTATTAAAGATGTTGATAGTATTACGATTCTTCCAGAAAACCAACTACCAGATGAACATGTTCCACCATTTAATATTTGCACATTTGCGCTCCAAAAGGTTATTGATAGTAAAAACAATCCTCAAATTGTTATGGCTGCGATGAACATTCTTTATTATTGGAACATTGAGACATTTATGCCTTTCCAAGAAAAAGATAAAACTCCGATAAAGTCCATGATATTTGTTTGTCCTAAAAAAGATGAATCTCTAAGCTCAGAATATGTTCGTTCAGTACAAGGTCGTAATGTTGTTATTTGTAAAAATGAAACAAATCTTATTACAAAGTTTGTTGAACAACTTGAATTATATGATATCGACTTAGTTTCATCATTTGGCCTTAACAATGTAGACATTCCATTAATTTATGATAAATTAGTCCAACACAAAGTTAAAACATGGTACTTATTGGGAAGGGTTAAACATGTCAGTCCTAAAAAAGGGAAATTTGACATTTCAGTTGCTTTAGCTGGAAGAATTCCTGTTGATGTTAGAGTTTCATGTATTGAATTTTTGAAATTAAAAGTTAATGATTTTTCAACCATCGTCAAAGATAAATTTAATGTTAATAGACAAAATTTAGAAAATCTTGATATTTCAAAAAAAATGTCCTCAAAACCTGATTTAGAAAATTTGGTAAATTTCACTCTTCGAGATTCAAATCTTGTAATGAGACTTATTAAAGAAAATGAAATTTTACCATTATCTTTACAAATCTCAAAGCTTAGTGCATGCCCATGGCTACGCGTTTTATTAGGTTCTTCATCACCTAGATGCGAAACACTTTTATTACAAAGATTTTTCGCAGCAAATTATATTCTACCAGAAAAAATTTTTTCGAAAACAAATGAACCGTTAAAGAAAGAAGCAAAATATAAAGGTGGTAAAGTTCTTGATCCAATCCGTGGATTTTACGATACTTGTATTCTTGTTCTCGATTTCAATTCCCTCTATCCATCAATCATTAGAGAATACAATATATGTTTTTCTACGGTTGACAAAGAACATCCTGATGCTTATAAATCAAAAAATAGCAAAGAAAACGGAATTATTCCTCAAATAATGACCTATCTTCTTGAGCCCCGTAATGAAATTAAAAAACAAAGAAAGAAACTTCAAGAAGAACTAAAAACAGCAAACCGTAATGTTCAAGATAAGATTAACATAGAGATTAATAGATTAAACGTCAAAGAAAAAGCAATTAAACTACTTGCAAATTCAATGTATGGTTATCTTGGTTATAAAAATTCTAGATTTCAATCACAAGAACTAGCTTCATTAATCACTTCCCAAGGTCGATCAATTCTTGAAGATACAGTTAAAACAATGGTAAACATGTGTGGTTCAGAATCAGCAGTTATATACGGTGATACAGATTCAGTTATGGTTAACAGTTCTGTAACAGACATTGATCAAGCAAATAAAAAAGCTGAAGAGCTTTCTAATGCAATATCCAAAAAATATCAATATTTGAAACTCGGAATTGATTACATTTTCTTGAAAATGCTTCTTGTCCAAAAGAAAAAATATGCTGCTCTTGTCTATAAAGGTGAACAAACTCCTCCCGAATTTAAAGCTTCTGGTTTGGATATGGTTCGACGTGATTGGAGTATTTTAACCAGAAAATTAAGTGACTTTATAATTAAACAATTTATGAAAGATATGCAAGATAAAGATCAAGCAATTAACAACATTTTGACCGAGCTTGAAGCCATTTCGTCAATGCTGCATAATAATGGAAAAGCATTAACAAATGAAAATGAAGAAGATCATGAAGAAACCATAAAAAGTCTTTGCTATCCAAAAGAAATTCCAATCACAGATCTTTTAATTAATAAAGCACTTAAAAGTAATATCGAACAATATCAATCAAACTCAAAAAATCCACCTCATGTCACTGTTGCATTGAGAATGAAAGAACAAGGAACTATTAAAAAGCAAGGCGATACAATTTCTTATTATATAGTCAAATCAGATACAAAAGATATTAGTTCAAAAGCTTGTTTCAAAGAAGAAGTTAATGATGACTTTAGCAAGATTGATGTTGATTGGTA
Organism: Tritrichomonas musculus; assembly: GCA_039105265.1. Taxonomy (NCBI): domain Eukaryota; phylum Parabasalia; order Tritrichomonadida; family Tritrichomonadidae; genus Tritrichomonas; species Tritrichomonas musculus. The sequence goes on along the minus strand of JAPFFF010000094.1, from coordinate 64,752 downwards.
TCTAACTAATCAGCTTCTTCATCCTTTGTGGCGTCTTTGCGAGCCTTTTGGCCAAATGCAATTATCGCAGATATCAAATGCTCTTGGCTGCCGCACGCAAGTTCCGTTAGATAATCTCCCAACAGATACAGAATACAACCCTTGCTATAATATTCCAAGAATCACAGAACTTACGTTTATATGTAGAGGATGCGATAAGCTCATCCGAATGACATCAAAATACAGCCAATGCTTAAAATGCCCTAGAACTGAATGCGGATACCAAAATAATTGGAAAGACGTAGCCAACCAGCTGACAGATTTCGTTAAAAAGTTTCTCACAGATCCAAGAATGAAAGAGAGCGCCGAAGAGAATCCAAAATTATTCGGCTGCGATGGTTACTTATGCACGTATAAAACGGTTCAACTTCCTTTATCAACCAGAAAGGTAGTTCACACAAATGGATATAAAAACAAAGATCATGAAGTTTGCCACGGCGGAATAACAAATCTCATTTCTCCTGCTGACATTTTCAACACTCTTCGATACTTCAAAGCCTTATTCAAAACCCCCAATAAAGATGATGACGTAGAAATGACTGAGTTTCGTCAGTACATGTATCGAATTATGGATTATTATTATCAAAATCACGATTTCTCAAGACTGAATTTCAAATCTTTATTTAGAGGTGATGAATCTTAATTATAATTTATATAAATTATAATTATTGTATAAATTCTTTTTCTATACTCTTCTAAATTCTTTTTTATTTTATGTACATATTAATTTAAGGGAGCAGTATCATTTTGAATTTTTATAACTTTTTCAAAATTTTTGAATAGGAAATAAATTGAATTTTTTTCAATCAATAAAATAGATATATACATATTTTATAAATTATTAGTTTTCATATACATCAGAGAATATATATATAAAGGCAAATCATAGAATTCATTAGACATAATGAATATTCTCTCGATTTTTTGACACCAGTAATTTTGAATAATTTTATTTTAAAAGCATCTCAATGAAAAATCAATAATTTACATAAATGCTTTCTCAACTTTTTTTAATTATATTTGTATTATATATAAATATAATATAAAAATATAAAAACCTATCATGCATTTAAGGTAAATCGAAAGAATTACATCGTAATTAAGCGTTTTTATGGTATGGTTTTTGTGTTTTATGCAAATTACATCATAGAGATAACTAAAAATAATACAGTTTAAATACATTAGTAGATAAACATTTTATAAGTTGAGAAAATGTTTACTCATTTTATTGTTTATTTAAAAAGATATGTCTAAAATAATAATCATCAAAATTATTGATGCCAAAAAATTAAAGGAATATTCATCATGTCTAATGAATTCTATGATTTGCCTTTATATATATATTCTCTGATGTATATGAAAACTAATAATATATAAAATGTGTATATATCTATTTTATTGATCGAAAAAAATTCAATTTATTTCCTATTCAAAAATTGTGAAAAAGTTATAAAAATTCAAAATGAGACTGCTCCCTTAATTTAATTTATGCAAATACAGTTGTTGGTAAAGACTTAATTGCCACAACAACAAACTTATATATATATATATATATATATATATATATATATATGACGTATTACAAATATGACATAAAATTTTAGGAGAAAAAAATTTAATTGAATTTTATTATATTATACAAAAATAAAAATGAGAATAACTTTAAATTTAAATTTAAATCAAATATGTGAAATTTTAATTTTTATATTTAAAAATAAAATTATTGTTTAATTTTTATATTTTTTAAAAAAATAATTTAATATTTTTTTAAAATAAATTTATATTTCTTTTTTTACAAAAATTGATTGATATTGCAAAAAATTCTATGAAAATTAACAAATTTTTTAAAAAATTTTAATGACAGAAAGATTCATTGTTTTTGCTAGAAAAAGCTCAAAAAATTTTATTTTACCTATTCGTAGGGCTCAGAATCAAAATGTTGAGCAAATTATTATTATATTACAAAGAAAAAATGCAATGTCATTCAATATTGATGATGAAATTTTAATGGTAAAGACTCCTTTTTTTCGAGAGACTTTAGAACCCGAATGCAATCCTATAGAAAAATATCCCAAATTAGTAATACAGTCAAATTTAAAATCGTATCAACGTCCAGAATATTATTTAATGGTTGGTCCTAAAAAAGAAAAAGATTTCCAATTTTTTTATCCAAACTCAGTAGTACAAAATGATATTCATTTACCTTGGGAAGTTAAAATCAATCCCCTTGAATTTCAAGATAAATCTTCTTCCGACTTATGCGATTATTTAATTGCGTCATATCCCTACAAAACAGATAATACACAACCCAAAACGATACTAAATGAAAAAGGCCAAGTTCCATCCAATGAAATGAAAGCTACTGATATGCTGACTGAATTTCGAGGAAAAAAGTACACGATATGCTGCTCGCTCACAGAAGATGAGTTCAAAAAGGTCAACATGCGATGCCATGTTATCGAAGAAATCCGGAAAACCGAGATACAGTACATAACGCAGCTTCTCACGATCAACCAAATCATCATCCCGCAGTTCAAGGCGAACCGCGTCTTCGCGGACGCCGACTACAAGAAGTTTGACATCATAGAGAACATAGCGCGCGTGCACAACATCTTCCTGAGCGACCTGAACACCGAGGTCTCCTCGTACGCGACGATGATCTCGACGACTTTCCTGAGCTGCTCCGAGTTCTTCAAGATGGTGAAGGAGTACATCAAGAACCTCAACTCGATCTACGAGATAATGAACCACGCGGACAAGGGCAAGATAGAGCAGATAGTGACGAGCGACCCGCGCCTGAACAACATGGACCCGATGTCGTACTTCATTGTGCCCCTGCAGAGGGTCCCAAAATACCCACTTTTTCTGAGGGACCTCATCAGCTTCACGCCGAAGTGCCACCCCGACGCGGCCTTCCTCGACATGGCGTTCAAGTCGATCACGTCCGTCCTCGACAGCATCGAGTACTCGAAGGAGTCCGCCGAGGCGCAGGAGAAGCTGTACAACATATACAAGAGGCTCTCGAAGAAGGTCGACATCCTCTACCCGTCGAGGAGGCTCCTTGCAACGTTTGACGTGAAGATCAAGCTGAAGGGTATTCGCGGCATCTTTTACACGTTCAACGACATGGTGATGCTGACGACGCAGCTCGCCAGCAAGAACAAGGAGGACGTCATACACGACTCAAAGATCGAGGACTTCAAGTACCTCGACCAGAAGCTGCAGATGGACACAATCTCGTTCCACATCGACCAGGACGGAAGCAGCACAAACTGCATCGTCGAGTTCATGAACTCAGAGGACAAGGAGAAGTTCATCCAGCTGATCGAGGAGAGAAGGCTCGAGCTGTACAAGGAGGCAAACCAGGCGGCGATGTTCTTCATACAGCGGGTGCAGCTTCAGCGGCTCTCGCTGCACGTGTTTGGCCACGACTCTGTCGCACTAAACTCGAGCGTTTTCACGTTTGGCGGGAAAGGATTCAACCACGAGTGGCTCAACGTGAACTCTTTCTTCTCGCCGTTCTCTAAGTCGTTCAACGTCTACATCTCGCCGAGCGGGCCTTCGTCACGCGCCGGGCACGCGCTCGCAGTCGACGAGGAGTCGCGCATCTTCCTCTTCGGCGGCGAGTGCAACAACGACTTCTTCAACGACCTCTACGTCGGCAGGGACAACGGCCACTACGGCATCGAGTGGGAGAAGGTTGACGTGGACACGTCAGAGCTCGTCGAGCAGCTTCCCGAGCCGCGCGCGGGCCACACGATGGTCCACTACAACGGCGAGCTGATCGTCTTTGGCGGCTACCAGAGGAGCACAGTGTACAACGACGTCTGGGTCTTCTCGATCAAGGACAGCAAGTGGAGCAAGCTGGAGTGCTTCGGGCAGCCGGCTCCTCGCTACTACCACTCCGCGTGCAAGTGCGGGCAGTGGATGGTCGTGCACGGCGGCAGGCACAGGAAGACATTCAACGACACGTCATTCTTCGACATGGAAGGCAAAAAGTGGCTCAAGTTCAAGATCAGCGGGAAGACGCCGTGCAGGTACGGGCACAAGTCTCTCTACATGAACGGGTTCTTCATCTTCTTCGGCGGCTCCGACGACAAGAAGAAGATCGTGTCACCGTCTGCAATCAATGCGAGAAAGGACAAGGACTGGGCGTACGAGGACTTCGAGATGGGCGGAAACGAGCCTTCGACTCTCTTCATGTTTGGGCTCGTCCACTTCGAAGGCCCGCAGTTCTACGTGTACGGCGGAATCGACCCACTGTCAATGACAAAGGACTCAAGTTCGCCATCGAACGACACAGTGTCAAACTCGTTTTACTGCGTGCGGCTGCCAAAGGCGATGTCAGAGGAGCTCGATGGAGGCGAAAAGATTCCAGTGCCAGACGTAATCGAAGGAGGCGACGACCTTAGGAGAAGGAGAAACACGCTGAACCTGTTCGACATGTTCAAGCTCAGGAAGAACACGCCTGAGCCAAGGAACAGCAACACGTTCTTCTCGTTTATATACAAAAAGAGCGCTCTCTCAAACGAGGAGTTCCCCAACGACGCAACTCCCTCAACCGGCAGCTCAGACGTCGATGAAAACCAATCAAAGGAGAACAAAAATGGCGGGGAACAAGCAAAAGAAAGCATCATCGCTGGTGAGAATCAAGCAGGCGAAGCACAAGCAGCTGAATGCCAACCAAACGAAAATCAAACCAATGAAAGCCAAGGAAATAAGAATCAAACCAGTGAAGTGCAAACAATTGAAGCACAAGGAGCTGAGAATCAAACAGATGAAGTCCAAACAACTGAGAATCAAACAGATGAAACACAAACAACTGAGAATCAAACAGATGAAGCACAAACAACTGAGAATCAAACAGATGAAGCACAAACAACTGAGAATCAAACAGATGAAACACAAACAACTGAGAATCAAACAGATGAAGTCCAAACAACTGAGAATCAAACAGATGAAGCACAAACAACTGAGAATCAAACAGATGAAGCACAAACAACTGAGAATCAAACAGATGAAGCACAAACAACTGAGAATCAAACAGATGAAACACAAACAATTGAAGCACAAGCAGCTGAAAATCAAAACAATGAAGATAAAACAGATGAGAATCAAGCAAACGAAATACAAACAAATGAAGATCAAGCAGCTGAGAATCAAACAGATGAAGCACAAACCATTGAAGCACAAGCAGCTGAGAATCAAAACAATGAAGTGCAAACCAATGAATCACAAGGAGCTGAGAATCAAACAGATGAAGCACAAACAATTGAAGCACAAGCAGCTGAGAATCAAAACAATGAAGATAAAACAGATGAGAATCAAGCAAACGAAATACAAACAAATGAAGATCAAGCAGCTGAGAATCAAACAGATGAAGCACAAGGATCTGAAAATCAAAACAATGAAGATAAAACAGATGAAGATCAAACAAACGAAATACAAACCAGTGAAACACAACCTACAGAAAGTAAAGCAAATATAGCACAAACAGGTGAATCACAATCAAGCGAAAATCCGGACAATGGAGAACAAGCTAATGAGAATGAAGGCCACACTGATGAAAACCAAACAAATGGCGTGCAGCCTATTGAAAGCAAAGAAAGCGAAGCACAAACGAGCGAGCTACAGGAGAGTGAAGCGCATGCAACTGAAAATCATCCAAGCTTGAATAAAACAAACGAAGCACAAGCAAATGAGGACCGGGCAAGCGAGGCCGCCAGTGGCGCTGCGAGCGATCATTGCAGCCAGCACAGCGAGTGCGATGCGACTTCACAGATCGGATTGCAAGCTTCGGGCGGGGGCTGGCCAGACATACGCATAGAGGCGCAGCGTGATGCGCCTGCCATTTCTGCCCCAGAGTTCGAGAGGCTTGCGGGGGAGGTCGGCGTCGACCCGTCGAATCTCCTCCCGTTCCAGAGGAAGCAGCTCGAGCAGAAGCTGACTGCCTACAACTCAGTCGTCACTGACAACGAGTCGCTGCTCGGCGAGATCTCGGCGATGATCGGCAGTGCGCAAGAGGAGGCAGATTCGCCGCCTGCTGACGTATTCGTGAAGGTTTTCGACCAGGCCCACCGAAAGATGCTCATCACGAAGATTCAGAGCACAACCACGTTTGACGAATTCCAATCAGTCCTTGCGGACCTCGTTAAATATAATCCTAACGAGAAATCGTCAAGATTCATGAATATTTATCCGATAACTCCTTGCTTTTATTATTTTTATATTAGACAGATTGTTCAAAACAAAATGTCGCATTTAACTGTTTACGTAAAATAAAACTTAGAATTATTGTAATACTATAATTATTAAACTTGTATTTTATTTGTTTAAGGCTGATTAAAAAAAAAAAAAGAAAAAAATAAAGAAAAGTGCTCATTTTCTTTTAAATTTATTAATGAATAAACTCATAAATTAATTGAACATTTCATAAATATGGCATACCAAGTTTATTTTGCTCCTGATTGAAGATAACAATATTAAAAAAAATTGAGATTTTGATTTGTCTGCACTTTAATAATAATACTAGCTAGTATTTGAAGCAGTCTTTAAAGGGTAAAAAAAGATCTATTCATCCAAAATCCTTCGATCTTTTTTTCAACTAAAACTTCGAAAAAATAATAAGAAGTGCTAGAAAAAAATAATTTAGAGAATTTTCAAATTTTCAATTAGCTCTCTTAACAATTTATATGTAAAACGTATAGATTTTAACGTTTTATCTCAATTAGATACGTTATTATTTGATTATTTGAAAAATTGAATACACGTTATTAAATTAATAAAATTTTTTTTTATCTACACAGAGTTGATCAATTAAAAAAACATGAATGGTTTAATGTGTCGTATGGTAGGAGGAGGAGGACGAAGAAACAATCCCGGACCTTCCGCTTACCATATTAAATCAACAATTGGTGATGCGCCAAAATATACTATAAAAGGAAGACATCGGTCAGTAGAAAAGCCAAACAATGCGCCATACAGAGTATTGCCTACTACGGTTGGTGAAAGCCCAAGAATTTCTCTTAAAAGTCGACATAAGGAAGCAGAAGGATATGTTACACCTGGCCCAAATTATGTTCCACCTCGTCTTGGTGCTAACGCAACAAAAACATCTTTTCATTCTAGACCTGCTACTGCCAAAGATCCAAGAATTGATAATCCAGGTCCAGGTGCTTATAATTATACACCACGTTTCGCAAATGACGCAAATAAATATACATTTCATCAGAGAACAGCAGTTAGTGCTCGTGATTTTTCACCTGGCCCTGCTGCTTATGCTCCTGATTACAAAAAAGTAAAAAAGTCTACACCACAAGCAACAATGCATATACGTCCTGAAGGCCGAGCAATTGCAGTCACACCAGGACCAAGCGATTATGAAGTTAGCAGAGATCTTGGCGGTCAACAATCAACAATGCACATCAGACCACGCGATAACACAGTAAACAACAACCCAGGCCCAGGCCAATACACACCAACAAATGGCAACAAACCAAAAGATCCAAGCTTCACAATGAAAGGAAGACACGAGATTCCAGTCAAACCGAACACAGCGCCATACCGCGACCTTCCAAGCACCGTTGGTGAAGGACCGAAGATATCATTATCATCAAGGCACAACGATCCAAATCCATATGTCACACCTGGACCAAACTATGTTCCACCTACTATTGGTGATGACGCAGCGAAGATCACTTTCTCAGGTCGAACAGCCGAAGCTGCAGATCCACGCAAAGATAATCCAGGACCAGGCGCCTACGACTACAAACCTAAGTTTGGTAATGATGCACAGAAATCAACCTTCCATCAAAGGACTGGTACTGAAGTTCCAGATATCTCACCAGGTCCAGCTGCCTACTCACCAGAGAAACCAAAGAGTGGCAAAGGCGCTACAATGCACATCCGACCAGAAGACAAAGCAATTCCAGTCACACCAGGACCAAGTGATTACGAAGTTAGCAGAGATCTTGGAGGTCAACAATCGACTATGCACATCAGACCACGCGATAACACAGTAAACAACAACCCAGGCCCAGGCCAATACACACCAACCGACGGCAACAAACCAAAAGATCCAAGCTTCACAATGAAAGGAAGACACGAAATTCCAGTCAAACCGAACACAGCGCCATATCGTGATCTTCCAAGCACCGTTGGTGAAGGACCGAAGATATCATTATCATCAAGGCACAACGATCCAAATCCATATGTCACACCCGGACCAAACTATATTCCACCAACACTTGGCGAAGATGCACAGAAATCTACATTATCAGGTCGAACAGCCGAAGCTGCAGATCCACGCAAAGATAATCCAGGACCAGGCGCCTACGACTACAAACCTAAGTTTGGTAATGATGCACAGAAGTCCACTTTCCACCAGAGAACTGGCACTGAAGTTCCAGACATCTCACCAGGTCCAGCCGCCTACTCACCAGAGAAACCAAAGAGCGGCAAAAGTGCTACAATGCACATCCGACCAGAAGACAAAGCAATTCCAGTCACACCAGGACCAAGCGACTACGAAGTTAGCAGAGATCTTGGAGGTCAACAATCGACTATGCACATCAGACCACGCGATAACACAGTGAACAACAACCCAGGCCCAGGCCAATACACACCAACCGACGGCAACAAGCCTAAAGATCCAAGCTTCACAATGAAAGGAAGACACGAGATTCCAGTCAAACCAAATACAGCACCATACCGCGACCTTCCAAGCACCGTTGGTGAAGGACCGAAGATATCATTATCATCAAGACACAACGATCCAAATCCATATGTCACACCCGGACCAAATTATATTCCACCAACGATCGGTGATGACGCAGCGAAGATCACTTTCTCAGGTCGAACAGCCGAAGCTGCAGATCCACGCAAGGACAATCCAGGACCAGGTGCATATGATTACAAACCACAGTTTGGCAATGATGCACAGAAATCAACCTTCCACCAGAGAACTGGTACTGAAGTTCCAGATATCTCACCAGGTCCAGCTGCCTACTCGCCAGAACTTCCAAAGAGTGGCAAAGGTGCAACTATGCACATTCGACCAGAAGACAAAGCAATTCCAGTCACACCAGGACCAAGCGACTACGAAGTTAGCAGAGATCTTGGTGGTCAACAATCAACAATGCACATCAGACCACCAGACAACACAGTAAACAACAACCCAGGCCCAGGCCAATACACACCAACCGATGGTAATAGGCCAAGTAACCCAAGATTCACAATGAAAGGAAGACATGATATTCCTGTTCAACCAAATACAGCACCATATCGCGACCTTCCAAGCACCGTTGGTGAAGGACCAAAGATATCATTATCATCAAGACACAACGATCCAAATCCATATGTCACACCTGGACCAAATTATATTCCTCCAACACTTGGAGAAGATGCACAGAAATCTACATTATCAGGTCGAACAGCCGAAGCTGCAGATCCACGCAAAGACAATCCAGGACCAGGTGCATATGATTACAAACCACAATTCGGTAACGATGCACAGAAATCAACCTTCCACCAGAGAACTGGCACTGAAGTTCCAGATATTTCGCCAGGTCCAGCCGCCTACTCGCCAGAACTTCCAAAGAGCGGCAAAGGTGCAACTATGCACATTCGTCCTGAAGACAAAGCAATTCCAGTCACACCAGGACCAAGCGACTACGAAGTTAGCAGAGATCTTGGCGGTCAACAATCGACAATGCACATCAGACCACGCGATAACACAGTAAACAACAACCCAGGCCCAGGCCAATACACACCAACCGACGGCAACAAGCCTAAAGATCCAAGCTTCACAATGAAAGGAAGACACGAGATTCCAGTCAAACCGAACACAGCGCCATACCGCGACCTTCCAAGCACCGTTGGTGAAGGACCGAAGATATCATTATCATCAAGGCACAACGATCCAAATCCATATGTCACACCTGGACCAAACTACATTCCACCCACGATCGGTGATGACGCGGCGAAGATCACTTTCTCAGGCAGAACAGCAGAAGCTGCAGATCCACGCAAGGACAATCCAGGACCAGGTGCATATGATTACAAACCGCAGTTTGGCAATGATGCACAGAAATCAACCTTCCACCAGAGAACTGGCACTGAAGTTCCAGATATTTCGCCAGGTCCAGCCGCCTACTCGCCAGAACTTCCAAAGAGCGGCAAAGGCGCTACAATGCACATCCGTCCTGAAGACAAAGCAATTCCAGTCACACCAGGACCAAGCGACTACGAAGTTAGCAGAGATCTTGGTGGTCAACAATCGACAATGCACATCAGACCACGCGATAACACAGTGAACAACAACCCAGGCCCAGGCCAATACACACCAACCGACGGCAACAAGCCTAAAGATCCGAGCTTCACAATGAAAGGAAGACACGAGATTCCAGTCAAACCAAATACAGCACCATATCGTGATCTTCCAAGCACCGTTGGTGAAGGACCGAAGATATCATTATCATCAAGACACAACGATCCAAATCCATATGTCACACCCGGACCAAACTATATTCCACCAACACTTGGCGAAGATGCACAGAAATCTACATTATCAGGTCGAACAGCCGAAGCTGCAGATCCACGCAAAGATAATCCAGGACCAGGCGCCTACGACTACAAACCTAAGTTTGGTAATGATGCACAGAAGTCAACCTTCCACCAGAGAACTGGCACTGAAGTTCCAGACATCTCGCCAGGTCCAGCCGCCTACTCGCCAGAGAAACCAAAGAGCGGCAAAAGTGCTACAATGCACATCCGACCAGAAGACAAAGCAATTCCAGTCACACCAGGACCAAGCGACTATGACGTCAGTCGCGATCTTGGCGGTCAACAATCGACTATGCACATCAGACCACGCGATAACACAGTGAACAACAACCCAGGCCCAGGCCAATACACACCAACCGACGGCAACAAGCCTAAAGATCCAAGCTTCACAATGAAAGGAAGACACGAGATTCCAGTCAAACCAAATACAGCACCATACCGCGACCTTCCAAGCACCGTTGGTGAAGGACCGAAGATTGCTCTTTCATCAAGGCACAACGATCCAAATCCATATGTCACACCCGGACCAAACTACATACCGCCGACGATCGGTGATGACGCAGCGAAGATCACTTTCTCAGGCAGAACAGCCGAAGCTGCAGATCCACGCAAAGACAATCCGGGACCAGGCGCCTACGACTACAAACCACAGTTTGGCAATGATGCACAGAAGTCCACCTTCCACCAGAGGACCGGCACCGAAGTTCCAGACATCTCGCCAGGTCCAGCCGCCTACTCGCCAGAGAAGCCAAAGAGCGGCCAGGCAGCCACGATGCACATCAGGCCCAAAGATAAAACCCCCGAGGAGACTCCGGGTTATTATAAGCTCCCGTCGACTCTCACCGGGCCGAAGTACACAATCGGAAACAGAGAGGACCTCGACCTTGAACCTGTGTAAATTATTTATTATTTTATATAAAAAGATATGTTATAAATACTCTTTTTTTTTTATTATAAAACATAAAAACAAAAACAACAAAAAAAGTCAGTCTGATGCGCAGCTTGTCTGCATTGCCTGCGCGGCTGCCGCGAGCAGCCTCTCGTCCTGCTCGCCGACGTCCATCGCCTTCTTCAGCGCGTCCCTCCTGCCGTCTGCCGCCACGAAGAAGAGCGCGTGCCTCGCAAGCTCTGAGAACTGCTCCTCGCAGATGACCTTGCTCTCGTTCTTCGACTGCGAGCTGAGGAGGAGCTGGACAGTTGCGAGCGACCAGTTTGCGACCGCTGGCTTTGCGTCCCTCTCCTGCCCGTCGCTGAACACCTCGAAGCTCTCCAGCGGCGGCGGCGCCGCGCTCGCGTTTGGCTTGAACTTTGATGTCGACGAGAACTGGAAAATTTTCTTCCTGTCAAAAATTCTGAGCCAGGTGACGGGCCCATTGAAATTTCTGACAATTTCTCCCATCGGCTGCTTCTGCTTCTCAACAATCTGCAAAAAGAGGCCTGGAACAGGCGCGAGCATGTGCTGTATGGATGACTGATCAATTTGAAAGGGAAACATAAAATTGATCAAAAAAGAAACAATTTGTAAAGCATCTGTTAATGAGGAGGTTTCGATAACAGTTGTCATCTTTGTCTGTATATGAGAGGTTAGTAATGTAGCATAAAATAAAAATTCAGTTGTTGATAATTTAAATTCTTTGTTTAAAACATAATAGGATTTTGGTATACCACTTTGAATAAGACAACTACCTCGATAAATTATAATATCTATGTATTCTTTTAAAGATGTAAAAGGGTGATTGTTGGTAAAACAAGATTTGACATTCTGGGCAAATTTTCTCGTTAATATTAATAACGAGTTTTTTAAATGAAAATCATTTCGAATTAAAATCGATTTAAAAATAAAAATTACTGATATAAATTTGTTTCTTTTCATTGACGGATTTGTCGTATTATTACTAACTAAAAAAATTGTATTTGTAATAAACCATTTAAAATTTTGCATTTCTATTATTGAGGTTGAAACAACATTATAAAATTCTTCACTTTGTCGATGCACATTAGCAAGTGTAACTTTAAGTGCATTTTCTATTTTTTCATTAATTTTTTCTTCTTTTTGAAAGACCCAAGCATGGCATAATCTAATACCACTTAAAAGATCAAAAGATCCAACAGCAATACCAATAAAAGGTGAATCATTTGTTTCATTTAAATACTCTATTTCATTCATCTCTCTCTTTTTTTTTTATATAACATTACATTAAAAAATTTTAAAAATTTTGAATGCCTTATCGGCCGACTTGATTCCGTTTTTTAATTCTTTTCAAAAATTTTATACCAAATAAAATTATAAAAAAAAATGACCGAAGCAGAATCTGTTTTTAAAGAATTTCGTAATTGGTGTATTCTTGTTGATAAGGAACAAGACCCATCACGAAAGGAACCAATGAATCGAATTTTAAATGAAATTGAACTTGTTTATCTTCAAATGAGCCGACTTGACACGTCTTCGTTAGGATCTCTATCCGAAGCCTTTTCAATTTTAGATACTACATCTCAGGCAGTCGATCGTTTGTGGACAACATGCCATCTTTATACCCCAGAGCAATTAATTCATTTTTTAGATTTAGTATCAAAAGAAATTGAAAGATTCATTTTAGAACAACTTGAAAATTTCAATTTATTTGATACTGGTCCAAAATGTCGAAATTTATCACTATGTTATCAATTATTAACAAAATGGATTCATCAAACGAAACAATTTACTCAAAAACTTTGGCCAGCATTTCAAGCTAGAAAGTGGACAAACGGTTTGTACAAATCTGACAAACTCAATAATATTCATGAAAAACTTTTATTTTTTGATAGATACCAACGTTCTTATTTCTATTGTGCGAAATTTATGGATTCTTATAGCCCAGCAGAAGTTCCAACAATTGATGACTGTTTTAAAATGGAATCTGATGAATGGGAAAGTTCAACATCTCCAATGTTATCAAGCCTAGAATCAATGGCTAATTCCGTTTCATCTCAAATTGAAGAAGGTTTAAAAGCAATGGGAGACAACCAAGATGCTTTAGCAGATGAATTATTATGTTTACATTTTTTATCTAGATTTTCAAGTATAAAAAAAGTAATTTCGTCTTATGAACAGAAAAGGAACAAACTATTCATTTCATATCTTGATCTTCTTAAGAAACAAGCCCATAATCATTACGTTGATGAAGTTAATGATCCAAATGCAATTTGTAATGCATTAAAATGGTTTTCATATCAATTGAAATATTCAAAAGATTTTAAAAATAAATGTCCAACTGATGAGATCAACGCATCTTATCAAGAAATAGTAACCTTATCTGAGAAAATGATTGCTGATATGGTTACAGCGTGGACTACAGCGATTTCAAAACAATTAAGCCAAATTAATTTTGATGAAAATTTAATACAAAAAGAAGAAAATAAAAAGACAAGAATTCTCTTAATAAGCTTCCCTCAAGATAAAACATCAATTCTTGATCAAGCTTCAATCATTACTTCATTAAATTTCCGAATTACACACGAAATTGATTCCAAACTAAGAAAATTAAGAGAACATCATCAGTATTTTTGTGCATTAAAACAATGTGTAGATTATTTCAATACAACTGTTATTTCAATTATCCGTCCTTTAAGACCACTACTCATTCCATATGTAGATGGTTTTATTTCTACATTTGAAGGAATTTCATCAGTTGCATTTGGCCAACAAGATGACGTTGAAAATTTCATATCAAGTGTTAATAAAGCTGCAGATGATTTATATGATAATAATGAGCAATTGATGTCTATTCACAGAAAGATGATTGCTGATATAGCTCAATTATTTGATTGTTCTCTTATTGCAGCAGATGCAAAATGGAAAGAAACGTTAAGGGTTTGTAGAAACCGAATTGTTGACATATACAAAGGAGGTAAAACCAATTTAAAGATGTGGCTAAAGCATATTAACTCTCAAGTTTATAAGGCCCTTGATTATCAATTTGAAAAAACGTTATTAACAATGGAAAATGATGTTAAAGGAATAACAGTGAATGTTTCATATACAAGGCCCGATATTGTTTTTAACCCAACTATCGAATCAATCAGACATATGTTATATGCACAAATTAACAAACTCATTTCGATTCCAACTCATTTCGGAGGTGTTTCTAATGGTGTCAAAATGGAAGAATTCAATTCACAATTTTCAGGAATTGTTAAATTCCATTTAAGTGAAATCGACCAACTTTACAAAAGAACTGAAGTTTTAATTTCTCGCGTTTCAAATTGTGTTGATAAATTTAATGATTGGGTAGTTTTGGGACAAATTTCAGACTTCGATACAGTTGTAAATGAAAAATTAACTGAACCAAACCAATTTTTGACAAATTTGAATGCGATAGCAATGCGTGAAGCTCAAATAGATCAAATTCCTGATTCAGAAAAAATTGACTATATTACAGTTTCTTATGCAATTGCTAAAAGTGCATTTAAGCGTTTAGTTGGCGAATACAAGCGATCTGTTTGCTCGCTCTTGCGTAAATCATTAGAAAACGATATTTCAACTGTCATGGACTTCATCAATAACTCACTTGCATCAATCCAAACGACAATTCAATCAAGTGATGAAGTAAAGCGTGTTAAAGAGACAATTGTTTCTTTAAATGGCAAAATTAGTGAATTTTCAAAGACATTCAAGACAATTCATGATAAATCTAATCTTTTGATGGTTCATGATCCACAAAGTCGTCAAAGTCTTCAATTCCAAATAGACTCAATTTCATCCCACTGGCTTATTTTCAAAGGCTCGCTTACAGATCAAAGCAAAGTTGTTCAACAACAAGTTAAAACGTTAAGAACATTAATGACTCAAAAAGTTGATGATTTCCAACGAAGAACAACTCAATTCAAAGTCAAATGGGAAGAAAGGAAGCCCAAAGAAGTTGATTTCAAGAATCCAAAAGCAGTCGAAAGAGCAATTCAAGTTGTTAAAGAGACAAGAATTGCCCTTGTCGATTTTGAAAAGGAAAAGAATATGCTTATTGATGAGGAAAAGAGCTTTGGCGTTTCTAAACAACGCGAGTTTCCAGATATTGCAAATGTTACAAATTCACTTAAATCATTTGAAACAACTTGGCTCTTACTCGATCAATGGCAAACAGAACTTGATGAAATCAGTGGTGAAGACTGGCTTACATACAGAACTCACATATATGATTTGAAAGATTTCTTAGATCAATGGAATGATCACGCAAATAGAGTTCCACCCTCCGATGTTTCAATGTATCTCATTGAAAAGATACGAGATTTAATTACATACTACCCAGACATTACTTTAGTTCGTGGAGAAAATTGGACTGCTGAACACTGGGAGGAGCTTGGAATTATTCTTAAGTATCCTAAAGCAATGAAAATTAACGAATTAAAGTTGAGCAATATTTTGGATAACGCTGAAGGAATTCATAAAAATGTCGCATTAATCAGAAAACTCGGCGAAAGAGCCAAAGGTGAAGGAACTATTAGAGCAGCATTAAGAGAAGTCCGTGAATGGAACATGCATACAGATTTTGTCTTATTTGAGCAACAAGGTATATCTGTTATTAAAGAATGGAAGGACTTGTTAACACAAGTAAGCGATATGCAAGCTACAATTCAATCCTTGTCGTCACTTCAATTTGCTGATGCTTTTGAGAGTGAAATTCAATTATGGACAACTAAATTTACTACATTGCATGAAGCATTACTTTTATTGAACCAAATCCAAAGAAAATGGCTTCACTTAGCTCCAATTTTCAATTCTGGTGCTCTTCCATCTCATACAGAAAAATTCAATGCACTTGATACTCAATTCAAAGGAATAATGAATGATATCAAGAAAGATCCACAAGTTACTTCATTACTTAATAAATACGATATCGTATCTACTTTGAAAGGAATCTTGGAAGGATTAGATGCTTGCCAATCAGCTTTAACTGCCTTCTTAGAAAGCAAAAGGCAAGGATTTCCACGTCTTTACTTCATTGGTGACTTTGATCTCCTTGAAATTCTCGGTAAAGTTCGTGAAAACCCAAATATTGTTCAAGCGCATCTCAAGAACTTGTTCCAAGGCATTTCATCCGTTGAAATCGACTCAGAGAACAAGGTTGTTGCTTATCTATCCTCTCTCGGTGAGAAAGTTTATCTTCCAGAACCTGTTTTCACTACAGCCTCAGTTGAAATGTGGCTGAATGAACTTTGCGATAAAATGCAGAACTCGCTTGTTGAATTATTGAATGACTATATGACTAAGCATGCTTTCTCGACAAAAACATATCCATCACAAATTGTCCAAGTTGGAGAAGGAATCAAATTTGTTGAAGAATGCGAAAGATCAATTGAAAAACATTCTCTTGAAGAACTTTCAGAAATCTACAAGAAGAAACTACTCAAACTTGCGGAATTTAGATCAACACCACTTCAGGAAGAAGGTGGCGGTGGTTCGCCATCCGTTAAAGTCAATGTTACTGATTCAAGTGAAGTCTCCTGCATCAAATCTCTCATCATGGACCATGTTCATTATAACTCAATGATCACTGAGTTGTCCAAGAAAGACGTTACACGCACACAAGCATTTGAATGGATGAGACAATTCAAATTATACTTCGTTGATGGCCGGTGCATTGTCAAAATGTGCGATGGTGTCTTTGATTACGGCTACGAATACCAAGGAAACGCGCCAAAACTGGTTCACACGCCTCTGACCGACCTTTGCTGGTCAACATTGTGCGAAGGTATGCATCTTGGCTTTGCAGGAAACCCGTACGGACCAGCAGGTACCGGAAAGACGGAGTCAGTCAAGGCTCTCGGGCAGGCGATGGGGAGGCAGGTCCTCGTTTTCAACTGCGGCGATGGAATTGACGTCAAGTCAATCTGCAGGATCTTCACAGGCCTTGTCCAGTGCGGCGCCTGGGGCTGCTTCGACGAGTTCAACAGGCTTGACGAGCTTGTCCTGTCTGCCGTCTCGCAGCAGATCCAGGAGATACAGACGGCCATCCTCAAGAAGTCGGAGACGGTCTCGCTCCTATCGAAGACAGTCCACCTGAACCTGAAGTCAGGGATCTTTGTCACCCTGAATCCAGCGGGCAAGGCGTACGGCGGCAGGTCCAAGCTTCCAAACAACCTCAAGGCGCTCTTCAGGTCCGTCTCGATGTCCGTTCCGGACAAGAACCTGATTGCGGAGGTCATGCTCTACTCTGAAGGCTTCCACAAGAGCGACGAGCTGGCGCAGAGAATGGTCACTGTCTTCTCGCTCGCTGACCAGCTCCTCTCCAAGCAGAAGCACTACGACTGGGGCCTGCGTGCGCAGAAGACTGTCCTCAACATGGCCGGGCAGTGGCTCAGGAACAGCGACGGAAAAGACGACGAGGAGCAAATCATCATTCGCGCCCTGCTGTTCGACACGCTCGGCAAGCTCGACGACAAGGACAGGCGCCTCTTCCTCGACATTGTCAGAGACATCTTCAAGACTGACCAGTCCGACAACGTGTCAGAGAACTCGCTCGAGCCGACTGTCATCGAGGTGCTCGCAGAGAAGAAGCTCCAGCAGTCGAAGGTCCAGATGACGAAGATCTCGCTGCTGAACCAGCTGATACAGCACAGAACAGGCGCAGTCATCGTCGGGCCAGCCGGCTGCGGCAAGTCGACCGTCTGGAAGGTGCTCGCAGACGCGCTCACAAAGAGCGGAAGGAAAACGACAGTGTGGCACATCGTGCCAAAGGCGGTCCCGCTGGAAGGACTGATGGGATCAATCGACCTCGATACGCGTGAGTGGACAGATGGCGTCCTCACAAGGGCTGCGCGCGCTGCTTCGAGGCTCGAGCCAGACGAGATGGGCTTCATTGTCTGCGACGGCGACGTCGACCCAGTCTGGATCGAGTCACTGAACTCGGTTCTCGATGACAACAGGCTTCTGACACTTCCAACAGGTGAGCGTATCCAGTTCGACAGGAACGTGAAGTTCATCTTCGAGACGCACTCGCTCCAGTTCGCATCGCCGGCCACAGTCTCGCGCATGGGCGTCCTCTTCGTCAACAGGAGCGACTTCGACATCAAGCTGACGTTCCCGGCGCTGACAGAAGGCAAAGACAAGGCGTACACAGAGCTGTTCAACTCACTGATTCCGCCAGCGCTGAAGCTGATCCACAAGTACTCGTCTGACTTCGTCTTCAACTTCACCGACCTCCAGATTCTGAGAAACATCATCCCGCACATTGAGGGAATGAACCAGCCTGTCGCATTCATGCTTGCGATTGCGAAGGCCTGCGCAGCGCTCCTCTCTCCATCACGACAGGAGAAGTTCGCATCAAACTTCATGAAGGAGGCCGCCAAGCTCTGTGGATCAAATCTCCCTTCAACCAAGAACATCCTGCAGTGCGAGTGGAAGGACGGAAAGATCCAGCCATTCGAAATGAAGACAATTGCCGAAGGCGAGTGGAATGCAAACGATCCTCCATTCGTCTCCACGCCAGAGTCACTCAAGTACGTCTCGTCCGCCGAGCCGTTTGTGAGGATGAAGGAGCCACTCCTGATTGCGGGGCCGAAGGGGTGCGGAAAGGCAATCCTTGTCAAGAAGCTCTACGAAGGCGATGTTGAATACATCTACTGCAATGCGCTCACAACCGCAAAGTCGGTTATGACGCGTCTCAACGAGCTCTGCACGACGGCGCCAGCTGCAAACGGACTCAAGATGAAGCCGCGGTCAGGAAGGCCTCTCACACTGTTCTTCAAGGGCGTCCAGAATCCATCAGCTGACAAGTTTGACACAGTCGAGCTCCACTCGTTTATCAGGCAGCTGTGCCAGCTGAATGGCTACATGAACGAGACTCTTGACTGGGTCGAGCTGACCAACATCAACCTTGTCGCATCCATCGATCCATCTGATTCGCTGCAGCCTCTCTCAGAGCGATTTTTGTCACAGTTTCGCATCGTTGTTGTTGACTACGTCAGCAGCGAAAGCCTGCGATTTATCTACGGCGAGTACGTCACCAACGTCCTGCACCGCGAGCAGCAGTGGGACTGGAACTCGAGCCAGGTTTGCTATGAGCTCGCCAAGTCGATGATCATCGTGTACGACCAATATCTGACATCGAACGGATTCACGCCAAAGGACCTCACAAAGTGGATCCTCGGCATTTTGCGTTACTCTGAAGACCAGCCAACATTCAGCATGCTCTACGAGGGCTGCAGGGTCTTTGCAGACAGGCTCCCAAGCAACAAGCAGAAGGAGTTCACGACAGCAATGACAAAGAACATTTCTGGAAAGCTTGGCGTCTACACAACATTCGACGGAAGCGACAACCTTCTGAGGAGAAGCGACATCAGCTCAATCAAGAAGGCGCTGAACACAGGCCTCACAAACTATGAGAGAGAGTGCGGGCCGCTTGACATTTTCATTCAGAACTCGACCATGAAATTGTCCACCCAAATCAACAGGGCGATTGCGCTCCCGTGCAACCACTTGCTGCTCATTGCAATCACCGGCTGCGGCGGCAAAGAAGTTCTCAAGCTAACAATCCAGACAATGAAAGGGAAGCTTTTCTCGCCTTCAACATTTGACGGCTACTCGCTTCGTCACTTTGCAAACGACCTCAAGGAGTGCATCTCGTATGCTGCAAACGAGAAGAAGCTTTCTGTCTTCTGCATCGAAGAGTACCAGATCATCAACGACTCCTTCTTCGAGTACATCAACTCCTTGCTCACAAACAAGATTCCGCCCAACCTGTACACACCTGAAGAGCAGAAGGCGATTCTCTCCCAGCTTGGCGACATTTCGTATGAGGAATTCAAGAGAATTGTCCGTGACAACATCCGCGTTGTCGTCATCATCGATCCAAGGTCGCCAACGTGCGCGAAGATGCTGAAGGCGCAACCGCTTCTTGAGGCGCAGTGCACAATTCTCAAGGTCAACGACTACGAGGAGAAGGTCCTGAATGAAATGACGCCTCTCATTCTCTCGAAGTTCGAAGTTTCGGACGAGAGCATTGCCAAGCTTCCGTTTGCGAAGGTCCACAAGACGCTCAAGATGCAGTCCTCTGACTTCCAGGCTCTGATAAAGAACTACATCGAGCTTTCAAAGAAGAAGAGCGAGTCACTTGCAACGCGTAAGAAGTTCTTGCACGACGGTTTGCTGAGGCTGAAGGCGGTGTCAGACAGGGTTGCCCAGCTTTCCAAGGAGGCAGAAGTGCAGCAAGTGCAAGTGCGAGAGAAGGAGCAGCGCGCAAAGGAAGCAATGGACGAGATCTCGAAGACAATGACGCAGTTGAACATCCAGTCAGAGCAGATGGACAAGATCTCGTCAGAGCTCTCCTCCAAGGAAGGAAACCTGAAGAAGCAGAAGGAGAAGATCGACGACCAGCTGTCCGGCATTTTGCCAATTCTGAAGGCCGCCTCAGAGAATGTTGCCAAGCTTGATTCACGCGATATCTCAGAAGTCAAAAGCTTCACAATGCCGCCGCAGCAAGTGAGAGACGTGCTTGAAGCCGTTCTCTTGCTGATGGGCGAGCGCGACACCTCCTGGCAGAACATCAGGAAATTCTTCTCAAACTCGCACATCAAGGAGGACATTCTGCGATTCGATCCCAAGGCTGTCTCACCGCAGTCAATCACAGAAGTCAACAAGGCAATCGAAAAGAAGAAGAACTCATTTGATTACGAGACAGTTCGTCGTTCATCAGCTGCAGCAGCGCCGCTTGCGGAGTGGGTCAAGGCGATGGCCAAGTACTGCCTCGTTTTGCGCGACGTGCAGCCACTTCAAAACGAGCTTGACAAACTGGACGCAGAGCTCGACTCTTCCCGTGTTCAGCTCAAGCAGCTCGAAACAAAGAAGACAGAACTCGACACAACCGTTGTTAACCTCCAGAACCAGTACAAGGAGTTCACGTCTGAGGCAGAGAGGCTCCGTTTGTCCTTGAACGAAATCGAAGAGAAGCAGAAGGCAGCATCGAACCTTCTCAACAAGCTCAGTGACGAGCAGAAGAGGTGGTCCGAGCAGCACAGCGAAATAGAGAAGGAGCAGGGCAAGGCCACGCAGAAGCTTTTGATGTCTGCTGCCTTCATGACAATTTGCGGCTCAATGAATGAAACAGACAGGGCAAGCAGGATGAAGCAGCTCGCAAAGGCACTAGAGCTCAAGGATGAAACATTTGTCTTCAAGGACTTCATAAACACGCAGTCTGAAATCCTCGAGCTGAAGTTCAACGGCTTCCCAAGCGATGAGCTCTCACTCGAGAATGTCCAGATCATCAAGTCATGCGAGAACCGAACCTTGTTCATCATTGACCCAGCGGAGCACATCGTCGAGTGGCTCGAGCACTCGCTCGGTCCAGCAGCGGAAGTTCTCAGCTGGTCGCATCCGCGATTCCAGCACCAGGCGTCGCTTGCAATCAGGTTTGGAAAGAAGTTGATTGTCAAGGAAGCTGACGGAGTTCCGCTCTGCCTGATTCCTTACCTCGCGAAGGAGTTTGTCCTCTCGAACGGGCACCTGACTGTCAGTGTGGGCGACAAGTTCATCGATGTGCACCCCGAATTCAGGCTGATCATTGTCACGCGTAACTCCAGCATACAGCTCTCGCCGAGGGAGCAGAGCCTCGTGACGACAATCAACTTCACTGTGACGAGGACGGCCCTCAGGATGCAGCTTCTTACGCTTGCGCTGAGCACTGAGGCGCCAGAGATCGAGCAGCAGCACCAAGAGCAGCTCAACGAGAGCGAGCAGCTGAAGATCGAGCTCGGAAAGCTCGAGTCCTCGCTTTTGGACATTTTGGCTGCCGCGGATCCGAACACGATTCTAAGCAACAAAGAACTTATTAATTCTCTCGATGAGAAGAAGAAACGAGCGTCAGAGGTCGAGCAGAGGCTTGCAGCAGTAGAGAAGTTTCAGGAGCAGATCCAGGAGAAGCGAGTCCAGTTCCAGCCGCTTGCAAACATCGCGTCAGCAATCTACTTCAACGTTGATACTCTCTATCTCGTGCACACGATGTACCGCTTCTCGCTGAACGAGTTCACAAAGCTCTACACATCTGCATTCAAGGAGTGCAAGTCAACTGGCGACGGAAGAGTGAAAGCGCTCATCAAGACCTTCAACTCGCTCGCATACTCTCACTTCTCAAGATCGTTGTTTAGAGAGCACCGCCTCGTCTTCGGAATGAACCTTGTCCGCACGATCTACCCGCGAATGTTCCCAGACAACGAGTGGCAGCAGTTCCTCCACCAGAGGCCTGCAAAGGTGGACAGCGTGCCATCCTTCATACCGCAAGAATCGCAGCCGGCCTTCATGTCTCTCGCTGCAAACGTGCCAAAAGTTGTCGAGTCGCTCAAGTTCGATGAGAACGCGTCGGGCTGGCAGAAGTGGCTCGACTGCACGACGCCGGACAACCCTTCTTCGTGGCCGCAGATTGACGGAAAGAATCCTCAGCAGCTTGGAATCACGGCGCTCGAGCGCTGCCTCGTCATTCAGGCTCTCCGCCCTGACAGGCTCATGTCATCGATGGAGAGGATTGTGCTCGGCGCGTTCTCTGACCCGAAAGTGCTCTCTCTCAGGCAGCTCCTCGTCAAGGATGGCGCCGGCAAAGGCGGCAAGAAGAAGCAAGAGGAGGGCTCAAGCGAGGAAGGCGCGTCATCGTCGTCGAACAGCAGCAATGTCGCAGAGTCAATCTTCGTCTTCATTGTCACTCCAGGCTCCGATCCTTCAATTGAACTGAAGGAGATCGCAATGGAGATTCCGAACGTCGGCGAGAACCTCGTCGAGCTTGCGCTCGGTGAGTGCGACTCAAAGGACGCGCTCTCGCTTGTCCGCCAGGCATCGCGAAACGGCCAGTGGGCAATCATCAAGAACGTCCACCTCGACATCTCATTCCTCCAGCAGCTCGAGAAGCTCGTCCCGTCTCTCCAGATGAGCGACAACTTCAAGCTCATCCTGACAACCGAAGCGACGCCGAGCTTCCCGACCGTTCTTCTGCAGAACTCCACGAAGATTGCGTACGAGGCGCCGCCGGGCCTGATCAACCAGATGAGCCGCACGCTGACGATGTGGAGCGAGGACTGGTTCGGCAAGCTCTCGTCTGCCGTCAAGCGCAGCCTCATCTCTCTCTCGTACCTGCACGGCGTGCTGCAGGAGCGCCGCGCCTTCATCCCGGTCGGCTGGTCGCAGTTCTTCGAGTTCACGCAGGCCGACCTCAACGCAGCAACGCAGATCATCGAGTCGAGGAACGATGCGACAGACGTTGTCAGGGGCCTCCTCCAGACGACCGTTTACGGCTCGCGGATGGACTCCGAGTTCGACAGGCGCATTCTGAACCTGTTCGTGAACAGCAACTTCCCGTGCGAGAAGTTCCAGCTCTTCGACCTCCCTGGCGACCTCAGCCTCAAGAGCGTCTCAAAGCTCCTCAACCAGCGCGGCAAGGACGAGTCCGCTGACAACGGGCCGACGCTCCTCGGGCTCTGCTCGAGTGCAGACGCGACAGTTGCACGCTCAACGACGCAAGCGACGATCCACTACCTGTCGCTGCTCACGTCGGCGTCGCAGTCAGAGAGCGAGTCCGGCTCGCAGGTGAACTCGCAGATCTTCCAGCTCGTCAAGAGTCTCATGTCGCAGTTCAAGGACGTCGTCGACGACGTGCAGATCAACCTGCAGAACCACCCGGCAATAGACTTCATATCCGTGCAGCGCAGCGCGGCGCACGCGCTCCTCAAGGTCGTCACGTCCGACGTTGAGAGCCTCAGCTCTGCGTCTGACGCTGCGATGCTCCCGGCCCACCTCAGGGCTGCCTCTGCGTCGCTGAAGAAGGGCCTCGTGCCGAACGAGTGGGGATGCGACTGGATCGACATCGACGACAACGTCGAGCAGTGGCTCGAGCAGTGCTTCGAGAGGACAGCGGCGCTCGACGCCCTCTCTGTCCGCGTGAGGGACAACTCGGTGCTCACGTCGCAGCCCCTTCCTCTCTACGCAACAATGAAGCCCGGCGCGTTTGTGTCGGCGCTGATGCAGGCGGCAGTCAGGATGAACAAGACCGAGATGAACGCAATCAAGCTCGCAGTCACGTTCGACAGGCCGGCGGACGGCTCGCTCATGTCGCTCAACATCTGCGACTTCACGGTGCAGGCCGCAGCCGTCAGGGGCGGCGTCGTGACGACATCCGAGACAGCGAACAGCGACGTGGTGAAGGTCGACAAGGCCTACCTCTGCGTCTGCCAGAAGAAGGCGAGAGTCGCAGACGACGCAATTGAAATACCAATCTTCGAGTCGCTGAACAGAGAGAAACTCGTCGCAAAGGCAGAAGTGCCAGTGGACTCAAAGAGGAAGAGCCAGGTCATCCTAGCTTCAGCAGCTCTCATTTTAAGTCACTAAGAAATGTTTTTATAAACAATAAATTTTATATTATATTTCTATTTGTGATATTTTTTTTTTTAAAAAAAATTAAGATATTAGCCAAATAAATATTATTGGTAAAACTTATTTTTAATGTTTTTTTT
Organism: Tritrichomonas musculus; assembly: GCA_039105265.1. Lineage (NCBI taxonomy): Eukaryota > Parabasalia > Tritrichomonadida > Tritrichomonadidae > Tritrichomonas > Tritrichomonas musculus. The sequence continues at coordinate 39,687 of JAPFFF010000094.1, read as the reverse complement.
TTGTTTGTTTGTTTGTTTTTTGTTTTGTTTTCATTAAATATTTATCAAAAAAAAAAAAAAAAAACAATTATTTTTATATAAAACAAATAAAAGTTGGCTCATAATCTAAACTTTATCTATAATTAGATTGGCATAAATGTATAACCTTGTTCACCATCAATAATTTCTGCGCAACCAGTATAAACAGCAATTCCACCACAAAGGAGACCAACACCACCTCCAACTTTAGTAACAATATGTGATTCTGCAAATTCACCGATTGATAATATCAAGAATGTGATAGCAAGGGTGAAGAAAATTAACTTAAGAGTAATATGACCATGTTTAAGTGTTCCAATAAACATAAATCCTGTGAAAATTGCCCAAAACAAAAGAAATACACCAAGTGCATTTTTGTCTGCGGGTGTGAAAGCAAATAAATGAGGTCCAACTAAAACTGTAACAAATGCGAGCCAAAATGATCCATAAGAAACAAATGCACTTCCAGCAAATGTATGACCTTTTTTAATTTCGAAAATTCCAGCTGTAAATTGTGCAATTCCACCATAAAATATTCCCATACCAAGAACCATGCAATTGGCATCATAAAGACCAACATTAGCGAAACTAAGCATAAGTGTTGTCATTCCAAAACCAAGAAGACCAAGTGGTGAAGTGTTACCATATTTATCAGGAATAGCTTTAACTCTAATAACTTTTTCTTTGACTTCACCAGCATCTGGAAGTGAAGCATCTGAATCTTCGTGATCTAAGTTATGTGGGTTTCCGTCTTTTCCAACCTTTTTAGACATTTTTATAAATTCTTATAATGGTCTTTAATGTGATCCGTTTTTTAATTATTTCATATTTCTCTTCAGATATTAAATAATTGTAATAATAAAATGTATTATTATTATTTCAATATGTTTTTAAAATTATTTTTAAGAGAATAATAATTTAATCCCTAATATATACTGCAAAATTCTTTTATTTAATCATAAAAAATAATTCAAATTCTTATTTTGAATAAAATATTTTTTATATGAGTTAAGAATTTTTGAATTGCCATTATTCTTTTTATAATCACCCATATTTTTTTAAATAAAACAATGTAGAGCAAATTCTATTTGAAAATCAATGATTATGTATTTTTCGAACTTTTTAATTTTGTTAACAACAATCATAATAGGTGAAATTGATATGATATATATTACCTATGACGATCATATAATAAACAGATAAAAAGTTTAATTCAAATTATTATTATTTCATCTTTCAGAAATCTACTGTATGATTAATTTAAATACTAAACATTTTGTCATAACCAATATCATATCATATAGTATTTAAATGAATCATAAAAATTGTTTTATATAATCCTATCATTTCTTAATTCTGAAATGATATAAGATGTATATGATAGGATTATATAATTATGAATGACATGCATGTCAATTATACACAAATCAAATTAAAATTGTTATCTGATGTCTTATTGTTTTTTAATGGTTATTGAAATTCAAAAGAAAAAATAGCTTAACACTAAGTTTGAAAAAGAGGGCAACTTAATTATAGACTAATAATAATAAAAAAAAATAATATTCGTATCTTAATAAATTTATCATTAGAGACTAATGAAAAAGTCTTAGCTTTTTTAAAATTCCATGATTTATATATTAAAAACAATTTAATTTTAAAAAATCCTGAAAAAACGCAAAAGAAATCTCTATTTAAAAAAATATTTGTTTTTTAAAATAACCATTTTTTACGATTATTTTGAAGTGAAAACAAAAAATCGATAAAATTTTGAATAAATTGATTTATTTCAAAAATAAATATAATTTTGAAAAAACTTGTTGTTGCATATTTGCAATGGTTTTTGTTATAAAAAAAATAATTTTAAAACAAATTTTTTTTGCGTAAATTACAATATACTATTTACAAAAACCAATATTAAAAATATTCAAGGTTATCAATATTTTAATAAATTGAGAAGAATGAAAATTATCTCTAAAACTTTGAAAATAAAAAAGAACAACTTCTTTGTTTCTAAGAAAGTACAATAATATATGAGCACGACAACCAATCATAGCAATCTTTTAAGAACAATAATTTTTTTCTTTTGAAATATTTTATTTCTATTTTACATTTTTGTAGAGCATATATCCTGCAAACCTCACAGCAACACTAAAGTTATATCAATTTTTACTCATAATTACACCTAATTTATGAATAAAAGCATTTATAAATAATTGCAAATAATTTGTAATCAAAATATAAGCAATTTCTTTAATTTTTTAAAGTTATATTTGCACAAAAAAAAATTATTTTAAAAAAGATATTTAAATGGCAAATACTTTTTGTAATCAATAAAAAAAGTTATTTCAAAAAAATAGATAATCGTTTTTTCCGTCAGTCGACTTTTTAAATGGTTTATACTCTCAAAAAGTGGATTTGTTAAGTACAAAATATAAATTCAATAAAATAAAGTATTCAAAAATTAAGTATTCAAAAAGTGGAAAACCGTTTATGAAAATTTCATTGGCGCGAATTATTTACAAACCTTTATTATGAATCAGATCTTGCTATCATGTTCAAAGATTAATAATACTTGTTTTCCTTGCGATATTGATGGTGTGTTGTATGAGTCTTTAACTCATTTTGTTCATGACATATCTCGAAATTGTTATTGCCCTTTCTCAGCATTTTTGACTAGCCAAAATCGCCGTACAGTTATTTATTCGTGCACTTTTGCTCAAGATGGATGCAATGCGAAATTAATTTTCAATATTTTTACAAATTTCAATGATGTACATTACTATACTTTCAATTTGCAGGATAGTGTTTTGGTTCACAATAATCACCTACTCGACAATCATTTTGTGCAGGCTCATCGCAATTGCTGTTCAGAATCTCAATGTGATCAAATAAGATTTCAAACTCAACTTGGTGTACCGCCCGGACGAATCAGATCAAACTTGGATATTCAATGTGGAAGCAATTTGTTTTACAATATCAGAAGACCAACGATAGAAGAAAGCAGAAGCGAAGATTTGGATTCATTAATAGAAAAACTACAGAGTGGACGCGAAAAACTTATTAAAGTAAACAAAGATGATGATGGAATTTTAAACAGTATAACAGTTATCGATTCAGAAATATTAAACTCGAATTATTCAGAAGATGTCGCAATAATTGATGATACAGTTATGACTAATTTATATGGGCTTCCTGTAGAAGCAATAGTTGTTATTGATGCAGAAGGTCATTCTCAGTTACTGGCTTACTCATTACTACCAAATAAAACAGAAGATTCTTTCTCAGCTTTTTTCGGAGATTATTTGGAACTTGGGGGACATCAATTTAGAATTATCATTGTAGACAGATTACAAGCTCAATTCAATTCGCTTTCAAAGAAATTTCCAAGATCGGTAATAGTATTTTGTTTGTTTCATATTAGGAATGATTTATTACTGTATTTCAGCCGTGATGATCCAATCATCATTGGTTTTGATAATGCAGTAACAAATCCTTCTCAATCTGATACTTATTTACATTATTTAATACACAGAAGATCTCAAATGAAAAATGAATGTGGCATTAAATGCTTAGATAATTTAATTGAACATTATACTAACTGGCTTCCTTCGTGTCTTCTTCAACAAGGAGTATTTTATAGTTTTTATTCATCTAGAATTGAGGGACTATTTGGTCTTTTAAAGGGTAATTACGGTCATGAAAGGGGAAATTTGATGACCGTTATTAATAATTTAAACAATCTTTGTGGAGTTTTTAAGACTCAATCTTATACTACTTATAAGAAAACTTCCGAACAATATTTAAAATTTCCGTTGATAGAACCTTCTCAAATCAATATTTGTGGGAGACTGTTACTCGGTTTTTTGGAAGAAGAATTTAACGCATTTGTATTACATATTCCAATTGATATATGTGTTTGGTGCCATTTACGTTCAAATAATAGTCCTTATACAATTCCATGCAGACACACGATTCAAAATGGATATACTATTAATCTCAATCAGATACATAAAAGATTTTTACGAAATTTCAATATTTTTCAGCCTATACCTAACGTTATACAAATCTCAGAATCAGCAATACCTCATGTTAAAAACAGAACAAATTTACTCGCTCGGATAGAACCTTATTCTAATTTGTATGGTCGCAATTCAGAAGTTGATCGTATTTTTGACTCAGCCTTAACTGACTTGGAGAACCTTAAGGTCAGAAGAAACGCCGGAATGCCTCCGACTATCGCTCAATCAGGTGCTGCTTTTTGTCATCCATCACACAATGTATTATGCGGCAGGCAGAGCACAAAAAGAAAGCGTCATTGTTCTCATTGTAAATCAACAGGTTATGATATCAGAAACTGTCCTTATATATTAGCTCAGTAAGTTTATTATAATTGATTTGAATAGTTTTTTAAAATTTTTTATTATTCATATTTTATTATTCATATTTTTTTTTTGTTATGCATATTTCTTTTCTTTTGTAAACCTATTTTTATTTTGGATGCTTGGTTTTCTTATTATATATATTATTTTGATTATTGTTGTTACTTAAGTTTTTCTAATTATATATTTTAGATAGGAAATTCTTTTAATTAGATGCATTTGCTTTTATTGTACCTATATCAAATATTAAATGTAAAGAAAATTCTATTTTTTTTTTAAATTTTTCTTTGACTTTTTGAGAACTTTCCTATTCAATTTTATTTTAACTTTTTGAGAGTTAGTTTCATTCAAATTATTCTAACTTTTTGAGAGCTAGTTTCATTCAAATTTATTCTAACTTTTTGAATCGATTTATTCAATTTTATTCCAGCTTTTTGAGTTATGCTGTGCTAATTTTTTTAACTTTTTGAATATGTTTGTACTTAACAAATCCACTTTTTGAGAGTATAAACCATTTAAAAAGTCGACTGACGGAAAAAACGATTGCCCCAAAAAAATTGGAAATTGAAACAAAATAAATTTTTTTGTGAAAAAATAAAATTTTTCAAAAGATGACAACTTTTTTGCAAATGTAATTCTTTTTGGCCAAAAAGTTATTATCTGAAAAAACTCAATTTAATTGAATTACTAGTATTTTTTCTAATAAATACATTTAATGCAAAATATCGTTGGAATTTTAAAATTAAAAATAATTTTGATAAGTCTCTATTTTAGGTAAAAAGAAAAAATGTAATACGTTATATTACATTTTTTTTTACAAATGTGTTAACTTTTTGTAAAAAGATACTAACAAATTCCTCAGATTGAGATCAATGATTTCAGAACCAAATGGAGCATCAGATGAATCTTTCCATCGTCACCGAAAGTCAGGATCTAGCATGAGTGGTGATTCGCAACAGGACCAAAGCGATTTGCAACAAGATCAAAATGAATCTGAAGAAGAAAACTCTAAAAATAATAATGAACCTAACAAATTATCAAATATTCTTAAATATGGATTGAATGTTGGTAGCGAAGGAACTTTTATATCACAATCTGAATATTATAAAGATAATAAAAATCAGTCTAACAAGCTCAAAAATACTGATAATGAAAATAATTCTGACGAAGAGGATAATGAAAATGATAATTCTGAAGATGACAACCAGAATGAAGAAACAAAAGATGAAGACGACAATGACGATATAGATATGAACGATGAAAGTGAAGAAGATGAAAAAGAAACAAATTCCGAAAATGATAATGAGGAGATAGAGTCCAAAGATGAAGATGAAGATGAAAAAGAAGCAAGTTCCGAAAATGATAATGAATCAATAGAGTCTGAAGATGAAAAAGGAGCAAGTTCCGAAAATGATAATGAAGATATAGAATCTAAAAATGAAGATGAAGATGAAAAAGAAGCAAGTTCAGAAAATGATAATGAAGAGATAGAGTCCAAAGATGAAGATGAAAAAGAAGCAAGTTCAGAAAATGATAATGAAGCGATAGAGTCCAAAGATGAAAATGAAAAAGAAGCAAGTTCAGAAAATGATAATGAAGATATAGAGTCTAAAAATGAAGATGAAGATGAAAAAGAAGCAAGTTCCGAAAATGATAATGAAGCGATAGAATCCAAAGATGAAAAAGGGACAAATTCCGAAAAAGAAGAAAATGAAGGAGATGTAATTGATGATGCAAGCAAAGGAATTAGCAAAGAAGGCACAAAATCAAACGATGAATCAATAGCAAAGGACGAAGAAGATCATTCTATTCAAAGCCAAGAAAATGATAAAAATGAACCTAAAGGTGATGAAAAAGATACTAGTTTACCTTATAATCCTATTTCATCTAATCAATTACATAAGCAATTGACAATAACAAATAACGTTCTTGTTGACAAAACCCCAGAGACAACCAATATAGAAAAACAAAGTACGGTTAAACCAAAAGAATCAAATCAAACAGATGCAACTAAATCATCAGAAAAAAATCCTAGCAAGTTAAAATTTACTATATTAGACTATCAATCAAATATATTCAAAACTGAACAGCAAACAGATCAAACGAATAAAATCAGTCCGGAAGAAGAACAAAAAAATATTGAAGACGAACATGACAAGTTGATTACTGATATCGCAACAGAAGCAATTAATGATTCCATTTACACACGAATTACACCGTCAAATTTCAATGAAGTTATAAGTCGAGTCCGACGCATTCAGCGAGATGCCCTCAATGATGGCGATTACGAATTAGCAGATCGTGCACAAAAATCAACTAGTCATATTGTCCGTCACGTCAATAACGCACGTTTTCTTGCCATTAACGAAGCTAAAGCAGACGAAATGAACGAACAGCTACAAGCCACGCAGAGAGATCTTCAATATCTCAAAGATCACTGGCGAACAGTTCTTCAAAACGCCAAAGATCGAATGAATGAAGACCTTCAAAAACTCCAAGCTGAAAATGATAAAGAGCTCAAAAAATTTGATGCATCAGTTGAAAAATCCATCAAAGGCATCACTGTTGAAAACGCCGATGATTCTGTTTTTCTTGACAAAAAAGTAATGCCTGTTGAATACAGAAAGTTTTCCCTAGAACTTCTCGAAATGAGAAACAGGGAGAAAGCTCTGATCAATGCAAGACGGTACAAAGAAGCAAAAAGAGTGAAGGATGAAGCTGACAAGCTCGAACAAGTTGAATTGGAGAGGAATTACGAGAGATATTTGAATAAGATGCAATCAAAAAGAAACGAATTATTGAAAAAACATGAAAATAAGGTTTTTGTGAGGAAGCAAAATTGGGAAAAGTCCATCGAAGAGATAAAAAGGGTCTCTGCCAGCGAGATAAGTCACGCTGAAAAAGGTGTAATGCAACTTGAGAAAAAAATCGAGTCTGCTGAAGAATTGAACATGACAATTAGAAGTCCAAGAAATGGTAAAATGAAATCAAGAAATGATCCTCAAAAAAATGAAAGCGCAAATCGGACTTCTGCAGTTGTGAGATTGCCTAACAAAGCTAACTTGACACCAAGAGTAATTAGAAATAAAAAGAGTAAAAGAGAAAGGCAAGCTTTGCAATATAGACAAAGAACTTTGATAAATAGAGTTACTTATTCAAATCTTATCGTTCAACCAAAAGTGAAGAAGCCAGTATCTCCAAGAACTCATCGATCTCCTAGGTTATAAAAAATTAATGTGGATTATTTATGTATTATTAGTAAAACTTGTGTATGTATATTATTACCAATATATAAATTATTAATTATTTTTTTTTTAGTAACAGATTTTATATATATAGATATACATATTCACTAAAAAATATCAACTTTCTATATAAGTAAAATGATATGAAATCATTTCATAAAAGGTGAGAAAAGATAATATAAATAAATATCAAATAATTAATGCAAAAAATGCATAAAAAATATTAATCATCAAGAATAACATTGAAAAGGGCACGCTTTCCTACTTTTTGATCTGCTAGAGTTTTTGTTTTATCAATAACAATTTGAGGTGGCTGAATAAGTTGAAAATCACGAGGCATTCCTAAATACTCTATTCTTTTTTCTAAATCAACTAAAAATTTGTCTATTTTATTTGAATCATTATCAGAATCATTTAGAGCTAAATCATCTTTTCTGTTTGCTTCTTTTTTATATTCGCCTTCTGAATCACTATGATTAGTTTCATTTGAAGGAGCAAGAGACTCATCAATAGGATCAAATAGCTCTTCAAAACAAGCTACCCAATTATAAACATTTTCTGCTGGTTCAGAAGAACTAAAAAGACGAAGAATACGGCGTCCACCAGGTAAAATTACTGAAACTGATATTATATCAGTATTGGTAGAAGCTGTAGATGATATAGGTTCTTTTGGAATTTGGTGAGCCTTTTCTGATATTTTCTTTTTTGCAGCATCAAGTTTTGAACGTTGGCGCGCAATCTCTTCTCGAATTTTTCTCTCTTCTTCTGCTTTTCGAAGTTGTGAATCTCTTTCAAGTTGTTGCATTTGTGAAAGCATAACAACATATTGCTCATTTTGATCTTGCTGTATTAAAGAAGATGCGGACTGTTCATACGATCCTTGCGAAGAAAAATTAAAGCGATATTGAAGCGAGCCAGAATTTGAGCCATTATTTTGAACTCTGTTCAAATCTGATACTTCGTCATTATTGTGATTAGATTTATTTTTGTTGATAAATTTTAAAAACTCTGGTGGTGCAACTTCATCAGGAGATAAACCTGAATCAAGAAAAAAATTGACCAATATTTGAAATGAATTGTCATCCATATTAACAATGTTTTCCATGCTATAATCATTTTCCATGAAAACGCGAGCCCAAATTCCACGTTCCGCCATATTTTTTTTTTTTTTTCTTTGGTTTAAAAAAAAAATTTTTTTTATACAATTATCATGTTATCTTTTTATAGATTACTCCTTCCAAATGGAAAGGAAATTCAACTTCCAAATAAAATACACACAAATGAAGATGTATATAATCATGTTAATAGACTTACACAAGCTGATTTAATTCTTTCTTATAAGTCTATTCCCATTCCGCCAAGGCCTACAGTCAATTTGATTGACATAGGATATGATATTCAACAAATTCTAATCATGGAACCATATACAATTAAAGATATTTCTTTTGAAGTCGCAAATTATAAATATATTTATACAGAAGAAGTTAAATCTTACCAGACTGTTTATGATATTAAAAGAATATTCGCCAAACATTTTAAGACAGTAGCACAAAATATTATTATCAAACATACCGCTAATATATTAACTGATGATATTAATATTATTAGCGCTGGAAGCAGATTTGAAGTTGATGTAGTTGAAGGCTTTTCGTTATATTATTATTATTTTTTTAACTATGGTTTTATTTGTATGCCCAATGATTCAAAAATGCAAGATTTAAAAAATAAACTTGCAAGTTGCTACGGTTATTTCGAGAGAGGAATTCAATACGTCGATGGTAGTAATAACCAAACAGCTATTAGTAGTTATCAAAATAATATTCAAGAATTTGCTGATAAAACTCCTTTCTTAGATTTTAAATACAAATCATCCAATAGTTCAATGATCACCACTATAAGTATTGAGCCTAAAGATAAAAGAAAAGATACAGTTTATAAATTTCAAGATACATTTCCTTGTCTTAAAAAATTCCCTGATAAACAGTCTGAAAATAATACTATTGAAATGATGAAAAGCTTTTTAGAAAAAATGACTCATATTAGCAGTCAGTACCTTATAAGATTTGATGATAAGCAATTTAAATTTTTTGCAAATAAGTCTATTTATGCTAAAGTTGAACAAAAAGACTATATATTTGACTATACAACAACAATTGCGCATCTCAAAGAATTGTTTGGACCTAAACACGACAAGCAAAACGTTGGGATTATTATAAATCATCGTTTTGCGCATAAAAACTCTGATTTTCTATGTAAATACCTGCGAACAGCAGGCAACAGTGAAACTTCAAGATTGCAGATCAATCTACTGTATCCTATTAATCCAAACCGCTATTGTGAATTTGAAGTACTGCCGAAACTAACGAAGAAACGCTTTATTATCCCTGTTTTCTTATCATATAAGAGTATAGCGAAGATTTATTTCAAGCAGAATCCAGAATCGATGGTGTTCTACCCAGGCTTCTACCCAAAAAGCGGACCAAAGCCAAGTCCGCTGGACAGAAGCAGCAAATTGGAAGACAAAAATTTGGCTGAATTCAGTGTTTCAATTACGACAGATTTAACAATAAACTATCAGCTCGATGGTGAAAGCGCAGATCGATTAGTCACGTTGCAGTACCACGACGATAAACCGCCAAGAATCAAGGACTTGCTCTTCAGAATTGCCCAGCTCCACCCGAATCCATTCCACGCGTACGATGCCTACATCGGGAGCGAAAGGATTGGATTCATGGAGTTTGTCACTGAGCACGCAGGCCAAAAGTTCATCATCAAGAGTTACGAGTACCAAGAAGGAGCAAATGAAAAGTGCTTGAAAGTCTACTACGCGCCAGGCAACGAGATCATTGAGTACAAGGAGGAAATCAATGAAGCAACGGCTGAACAAATCATTGACAAGATCAGGAAAGACAAGGGAATCGAAGGCAGCCTGTCTCTCTATTTGAATTTCATGAAGCTTGCGCCAGGAGACAAGCCGCTCGTTCTCTCACTGCCGACCTACTGCCTCATCCTCAACGAGGACTCGCAGGAGGAAGAGTTCCACATCACAAACGGCAAGGGAATCGACACAAAGCAAACTTTCCAAAAAGCGCACTATCCAATCATGCAGGCCGTCGTGCAGCAAATCTTCGCACTGACAGAAAAAGTTAGTCTCAGCCTGAAGCTCGACAAGTTCTGCAAGCTCTACAAGGAACTGCCAGAGGTGATCCTGCCTTACGGATTCTTCGATGGGGGCAGCATTCCCAAGAACTCAATCATATGCATCGGCAAATACGAAGTTTCCGAGTCAAGCGAGCTGACATTCTCATACAATGGCAGCGCGAAGACGATTGAACTGAGCGATACCAAGAAGATGATACAGGACCTCAAGGATGAAATCATAGACAAGCTCAAGATAAACCGCATTTCGAAAAGAGCTGCAGACTTCTCATTTCTAGGAACTCGTCTGAACCAGAAGAGGAGCTTCATATCGTACGGAATCCTTCCAAAGGCGCCGATCACAGTCACGCACTCCAAGAACTCAGTGAAAGTGTCAGTCCGCCTGTTCGATGACACGTTAGTCGGTCAGTTCTTCTTCTCCAACGGTCAGGACGAGAAAGAGACGAACAAGGACGCCGTTGAACGAATAAAGCAAGAGTACGGGAAAGTGAAGCTCTACAGTGACACGAAAAGCACGCCTCTCGATCTGAACAAGCAAATAGAGAGGAATGATGTCATATACGCATCATTTGAAAAAGTGACAATCAAACTCTTGGATCCGAAGGGCGAACAGCAGGTAAAAATCGATGAAATACTGTCGCCTTCAGACGCACTCTTGCAGAAATTAGCGGACAAAGTCAAACTAAAGCTAGATGAATTTGCACTCTTCAAATGCGAGCACGCTGGACACTACACAAAGGTGAACACTAAAAAGACATTCAAGGAACTCGGGGAGACGGAATTCTTTGCACTTAAGACAATCAAGCGCATCACTCTCTACTTCAAGGAAAACGAAATCGAGATTTACAACACAGTCATCTCTGAGTTTGAGAGCGTGCAGTCACTTATAGAGTACTTCATAAGCAATAGGATTATGGCGTCTCCAAAGAACATCAAGCTTGTTTTAGACAATGAGCAAGTTGGCGAGAAGGAGACTGTCGCAAAACTGCTTCAGATGGCTGAAGGAAAGAAAATAAGCATCGAATTAAAGGCTCCTGTTGTGCATGCGAGAATGGCAGATGTCGCAGGGCAGCCCGCCGCTCAGCCTCCATCAGAGACGCCTTCACCTCCAAAGAAGAAAAAGGTAAGTATCAAAAATTTTTTGCCAAAGACATCTGCAGTTAGAAATTCAATAAAGGAAAGTGATATACCAAAAATTCAACGTGAAATAGAGGAAGCAAAGAAGCAGCACGAAGAAGAAGAAGAAGAAGATCAGTCAGCTCCAAAATCGATGCGTCCAGCAAAAATGTTGCCATTAAATCAAGCTAAAATCATACTGAAGTCAAGTGACGATTTCAATATTCCTATAAACAAAAACAAGATGCCAATCATATCCAATCAAAAGCTGGAGCCAGTCAATGAAGAAAAAGACGCTGCGGAAGAGACCAGCAATAAAGCTGATAACGCAGGCGAGCCACAAGAACGCAAAGAAAAAGAAGAACGCAAAGAAGAAGCGCAGGTTGAGAGCGATAATGCAGAAGACGTCGCCTCGGTGAATCCAGACGAGATCATAATTGAAGAAGAAGAAAGCGACAATGAAGAAGACGATAAGAAGCCAGAGGAGCCGTGGGATCCACTCAAGCACCGCTACCTGATCAAGGACGGCCAGGAGCTCTGCTTTCCACTCGGCAAGGAGGCGACAATTGCAGACGCCATAGATGAGATTGCACGCATCGTTGGCGACGACACAGACCCGAGCTGCGTGTCGATCATATTCGCAGGCAAGAAGCTCAGGAAGACGACAGTCATCGAAGACCTCAAACTGAACAAGGACGAGGTGCTGCACGTGCTAATCGTGCCGCAGGCAGACATCTTCCTGAGGACCGCAAAGGCGCTCAGAATCATCAACCCGGCAGACCTCGACAAAGTCGATGATGACGAATACGAATACGAATACGAAGAAGACGGAGAGTAAATTAAAAAAAAAAGAAGGATGGAACACTCGCCCTTTTTCATTAATTAAAGATTTTTTAAAAAAAAAATCATCTTTTATTTTTATTATGCAAAACAATCCTTCTCAATTTAATGTTATTTTTTCCTCTTTTGTTGAGTTTTAGAGAATAATCTTCAAATATTATTTACTTCATAGAAAATAGAAACTGAATTCTAGATAAATAATAAATTTGAAGAGAGTTACTTTATTTTATTCAAATAAGTTATTTTATAAATGAAAAAATATTATTTTTCATTCGAAAAAACAATTTTTTATTTCTTAAAATTTCAAAAGATTATTGAATTTTTTAATTCAAATAGTAAAATTGTTTTTATCTTATTATCAAAATAAATATTTTAAAATCCATCATGTTAAAAAAAGTAATATAAATATAAATTATTATATTAAAATATAAATTCCCAAATGTTATCAGTAATATCAAAAAGGCTGACAACAAGGAGTCGGATCACCTTTGATAAATTATATCTTCTTAATTCCATGTCACTTTTTTCATCGGAGGTAAAAAGTTGCTTTTTTCAAGATTATTTTTTTTTAAAACATTAAAATTAGGCTTGAACAAGATTGTGTTGGTCTCGAAAAAAGTGAATGATTGATTATTTTGGCTTTTACAAATAATAAATTCACAGATATTTGGTAGCTACCCATGCTTTTTTTTGCATAAGTATAAAAAAATTCCAGACTTTTTTTTCTATGGTACGATACAAGGTCAATATTGACCTAAACCGCCACAGGCGATTACGATTTCCTATTTTTAATTTAAAATCTATTAGTTTTTATTTTATTTTTTCTTTTTTCATATTTATACATATTAAATAATATTAATAAGATACATTTAAAACCATTGCTTATTATTTTATTAAGATATAGTAATTTTATTTCATTTATACTAGAATAATGTAACCTTTTTTGTACGTTACAAAAAAATGTCCAAAAAGTGGAATTGATTAGGTTTGTTTGAAAAAAATAGCAAAATGTCCAATGTCCATGACCATAATGAAAATATCCAAAAAAAATGACCAAAATTTCAAAATTTTCTGATCTTTGATCGTCAAGGTCAATAATTTGATTTTTTTTTAGTTTGCGATTTTGATAAAAATAAAGTTACTATTTTTAAGCAATTTCTATAGTCAAATTCTTGAAAAAAAAATAACCAAATTTTGACGGTTACACGCACGTTTTTTATTTTTTTTACCCTTGAAATATCCAATAAAATGACCAATCAAAAAAATGTCCAATGTCCGTAAAGGTTAAGTATAATGTATTGAAAAAAAAAAAAAAAATTATATACAAATATTTACACTTTTGCAAAAAAACGTGTAAATATTTGTATATGATACCGCAAATAATTGTATGAGCTTCATTGAAAAAATATGTATTCACGCGATTCATTTTTCTGTAGATATTTTTAATATCATCATATGTTTTTTATTATTGAATTATACATCTATTTTAATCATAATAATAATATATTTAACGTAGGATTTTGAGGAATAACTAAGTAATTTTTTCACTTTTTCTTTCATTTTTAAACTTTTTGTTTTAATGTATTGAAAATTGTTTTTATTACTTTTCATAATTCTTATTTGCTGTTCCTTCTTGTTGAAATGAAAATTATAATATCAAGTAGGAATATCATTATTTCTTCTATTTGATTTTGTTTGACTCAACATTTTGTATGATTATGTATTGAAATCCATATCTAGATATATTAAGAATTTATTTTATTTTATTGATTGATATAAATAAATAAAATCTCTTTTTGGTTTCGCAAAATATAAATTTAACCAATATATCTTTAAATATTATATTCTGAATAAAGTTGGCTTTTTCAATTATTATAAATGAAAAAGTTTCTAGTTTTAAATTAATTGAAAAAGAAAATCATAATATCTTTTTTTTCTACGTTAAAAATAAAATTATATAAATATATGTAATATAAATAATGATATAAAAAAAAAATATAAAAATATTAGTTTTTTACAGATAAATTATCAAGATATAATTTGAATGCTTATATCAAAAATTCCAAAAGCAATTTCTCTTCATCAAAGACATTTTATCAAATACAAATATGTATACATATTATTGGATAATTATATATTAATTTTATAAAAATAAATAACTTTATTTATTTTTATTTATCAAGAAAAATGTGTTTTTTAAAATTTTATTTTTCTGAACTTTTTCAGAAATATATTCTTTTTTTATATAAAAAAAAAAAAAAAAAGAAATATATATATTCAGCCAAACAAATATGTATTATATTTCATATTTTTGGCTGAATATATATACATTCAAATTCGCCGTCCACTTTTTGAAAAGAGCTCATGACATCAATATTTGATAGCCATCTGTCCTTTCGGGTTACAATTTTTACCGAGTCTTACCGCCACCCGCGGGGTCTCGGCTCCGCCTCGCTGCCGCTCGGCTGCGCTCGACGCCCGCTAGGCGGTATGTAGACTTCGGTGAAAAATATGTAAAAATGAAAGGACAGATATGTATTCAAAATATTGAGGTCATTTTGCTTCTTACCAAAAAGTGGACGATGAATTTGAATTTGAATGATTCAAAAAATCGGCCCATTTTTTTTATGGGATTAATTATAGGTGTGGCGATCGGAAGTGAAGTGTCAAAAAATTGAAATAAAACTTAAAAAATCCATAGATCATAAATTCAACCAATTAATTAAATGTTGCATCATATATTGATTATATATTTTGAATAAAAAATAAAATTCTATGTGCGGAATTTAAGATATAAAATAAATGATTTTTTCATTCAATTTAAAGACATGTTATATAAAAAATATGATTTGTTTTAAGCTTTATATAAAAAATTTATAAGCCACTCGCATATTAAACCATTTGAATATTTTTAAATAGCTTAAAATTATCAAGAAAAAATATTGAAACTTACAAAATAATAAATATAATATTATTTTTTATATCATTTCATATAAATCAATCAAGAAATTGGAGAAAAGATTTTATAATGTTCTATAGTATAGGAATAAACAATTTTTTTTAATTCATTATGAATAAAATATATCCATTATTTATCCCAATTCATTCAAAACTGGCAAAAACGAATTGACTTTTGTTTTTACTCCTTTGTAAAATATTTATTTTATTTTTTTAAGCACAAGTTACTTATATCATATAATTCAAATTATCATTTCTAAATTGAATGTTCTAAAAATTTTATTTTAGGGAAGCTACTTTCTTTTTTGGCGTCATATGTTTTTTCTTCAATATTGTTTACTCGAGAATCTTTACATAAGTTGGAAAAATATAATATAGTTGCATTTTTTATTAAGAAAAAACGATTATTTTCAATTGAATTTCATATTAATTCATATCTTGGAATTGCTACATATAATTCTAAAAATAATAATTTTATAAATATTATATTACAATTTAATCCCCCAATACAAAATATCAGCCAATTCTATGGATTTTTCATTTTTTCTGACACTTCACTTCCGATCGCCACACTTATAATGGGTGGGACACTCTTTTTTTGACCTCAAAAAGTTTCAAAATCTCTTCGAATTTTAGGTTTTATTTGGTGATTTTAATAAATTTTCTTACCCATTTAATAATCTTTAAATTGGTCATTGAAACCAATCAAAAAACTTAATATTCATCGAGTTTTTTTTGACTTCACATACTAATAGATCTCTCTTCGTAAGAGATATCCTTCAAAACTACTAATACTATTTGATTTTATACATATGCATTATACATTATAAAACATAAATATTTATAATTACTTTGTAGTTAGTCCAAAAAAGTTAATATAATAATTATTTTTAAGTTTTTTCGATACATGATCTTTTCTAACTTTTTATTTTGTAATATTCGATTTCTTCTTTTAATGCTCAATAAAATGATATATTTTGTTTGAACATAACTTCAAAGATAAAGTTTAGTTTGAAAAATGAATTCAAAAAGTTGAATTAATAAACGGAATGATTCAATTTTCGGCGGTTAGAAAATTAATTTTAAACGATCAAACTCAATATTTTTGCTTTAAAATATATTATAAGAATAGGGAATATTATTTAAAATGAGGTTCCGCCATTTATAAAATCAAAAAATTCAAAATGACCATTTTTTACCCAAATTATTTTTTATGGAAAATAAAATGCGATTATCTAATTCACCTTTGATGATTTTGATTTTTTAAATAGTAAATTATATGTAGCTATTAAAAATCTATCTAAATATAAAATAACTGGAAAAAGTCTTGGATGGCTTACACATCACTTATAGAAAATGAATACGATTTTTCTTCAACATCTTTCTGGTTTACTATCTTATACTGTTCCTCTTGCCGTTATTCTTTCCGCATATTTTTCATATTCGCAAATTACAAAAAAAGAAATAACTCATAATTTTATATTTAAAGAAAAGCGTTCATATCCAGAGTACAATATTGAAGCATTTTTATATATTCATTCAATTCATGGAAGTCCTTTTATTCATATTCAAACGAAATGTAAAACTCTCAGAATATTTGTGTAACCTCCCAGAAAAAACGAACTTTTCTAAAAATATAAAATTACTTTATTTTAATTAATAAAATAATTTATCATAAACATATATCATAAATATTTTTATTTAAAGATATAAAATATTATTAAATAATATATCATTATATATTTTATTAAAAAGCCAAAAGATATGTATATAATGGCAAATGATCTCTAAAAGTTAATAGTATCATGCAATATGATGATATGAAACGATAAAAATAGTATTTATTAAAAATAAATTCAAATAAATAAATGAAATTCTCAAAATGAATATTATATTTTTTTCTCCATCATTATCAACATTTGGTCCTTAATAATAATTGATTCAACTCATATCAGCAATATAGAAATTATTTTCAAATTTTGAAAATATCTCAAAAAATGAAGCCGAGGTGGTTTTGTTTGGTCAAATATCTTCTTTTTATATGAATATTCGCCCCAACCTTTTTTTTTTTTCCTCGATAAAAAGATTGGATAAATCATCAACATCTGAATCATAATTTACTCACATTTAAACGATTAAATTTGAATGCTCATAGATAATTATGATTTATAAATAGAAAATAAATTATAATAATATTTCATCAATTGATTTATATTAGAATAATCATATTTAATAAATTTCCTAATTATTACACATCTTTCATAATATAAAGTAAATCAATAATTTGTTTTATATTTAATTATAATATTTCCAAAAATATAAAGTAACATCAAAATGTTGTAATATTAATTCATTTAAATAAGTAAACATTAAATTTATGAAATGATTATAAATTATCTTCATGTTATATATTCAAAAAAAATTCTCAAATAAGTACTTATATCATTATTTAATGTGTGTTAACTTAAAAATCAAATTAAAATTAATATTTTAAATAAAATTTTAAAAGCCTGCCCCAAAAAACAAACAAAATTTGATTTGAAATTGAATGCAAAAACATAAAAAAATACAAAAAATCAGATAATATAACAAGATTAAATGATCAAGTAAGGGTTTCCTTTTTTAAATTTAAAATGAAATATAATGTTTATGTACAATCACTATCTGGAAATTGGAAAAAAAAAAAAAAATAAAATATATCAAAATGTTAAAGCAAAATAAATGATAGCTAGAATTAATTATATCATATGGCAAATATCATGCATACAATAGCATATGTTATTATAAAAATGAAGTATATGTGATTATATCTCTTTTTTTTTTTTTTTTTTATTGCAGATAAAATATTTAAAATTTTATTTCTTTTAGTTCATATGCCAATAAACATAAATGGTAAAGAATTAATTCTTCATGAGATGAATTTGGGTTTTTATTTATGTGAAATAGTGAAAATTGAATTTAAATTTTATTATTATCTTAATTCAAAAAGTGAAATTGAATGTAAAATTTTTGGAGTTTGAAACCTATGTTTTTAAGGAATGTCCGCCTTTTAACCAAAATAGAAAACACTCCGAATTTCAATTTTAATATCATCTTATGAATATACTAAATAAATGGAACGATTTTATTTGTCCAACCAAATAGTTCAACCTTTATTTTTACTATGAAAGTGAGGTATTATGATTTCAATTAAATTTAAATTTCGTTTTTTCGACAATTCAAAAAGTTGGTATGTTTTGAATAAAATCATTTCATTTTTTTAAAAATACCGACAGAAGGAAAATGGGAAGAAGAGGAAAAGACTGGAGGAAAATCAGATCAATCAACGTTTTCATAAATGGCACACAGGAATCATTCGATTTGGACTCTCAAGAAAGGATCATTGACATGAAAAAAGTTGATGATTTATTCACACCTCCCCATGAAAGAGAAGCAAAGGAAAAATTAAAGAAGAAGGCAAGCACCCAAAAAAAGCATAAAAAAGCAAAGCAAATTGTGAATCAACCTGAAGGAAATGATGATGCATTTTATATTCCGAATAATTATAATGATTCATCCATTATAACAGAATTCAGTTATAATGAATCAATGATGGACGAGCTATTTGTCAGCAATGAAGACGAAATGTCATTTGAAATATTCAATTTTAATCAAGAATGATTGCCTTCAATTTTGTTGTAAAAAGAAATGCGATGATTTTATAATAAAATTTATCTTCGATTATATTTTTTATTGTTTACATTTTATTTTGATTGTCGGTTTGGGTGAACAAAAATTGAATTATAACTTTGACAATTTGAAAGGAAAGTATTCAATTCTCCATCATCCTTTCAAAGTATTTTTTTTTTGAACAACATGAAAAAAGAATTGACTTTATAAATGATTTTTATGATTTATTTTGCATTAAAAACAATTTTTCGAGGAAAAAAATAATATGCCAAGATATATAAAGAATGCCAATTATTATTATTTACTTGTTGGGCAAAAGAAACAAAGCATATAATGTTAAAATACTAAATGTATTAATAAGCATAAGAATTTTAGAGGAAAACTATGTTTTTGAATGTAGATTTAGGTTAAAACTATAAATATCTAAAGTTGAAAAGATATACAAAAAGTTATTTTCTTTAAAGAAAATTCTAAAATTTTCAAAAAAAAACCAAAACCTCTAACATTACCGTTTACAATTTTTCATCGATACCTGCAAAATATTTTTATCTCATCAAAAGATTATATTTACTTGATTTAAAATATATATTATGCTTATTCACATTATATTAATGTTTATAGGATAATTTCAATCAGATATTTTGAAATTAAAATCTTAATATTTGCAATATTATATGTCAGAAATAGAATTGCAATGTCTTCTGGTTAAACATTAGTAAATCCATTGTATAACTATAAGCTAGATGCATTTTGGTTTAAATTTTCGTTAAAGTGAAAATTTATGATCATCAGTTTTAAAAACTTTTGAAATAATTAAAACTTGTTAAAAATATTTGCTTAATTAATTTATATATTTAACACTTAATCCAATTACAAAAGTTAAAATTAAAAATAATCGAAAGAATTAAATGTTATATTCCAAATATAAAATAGACTTGTTAAAGTCCATGGACCTGTGGACTTACAAAATTCATTCAATTTTTTTTAGCATTTTTTATTTATTCACAAAATAAAAATTATTTATAATTTCTCTGAAATACTCTGGTCCATCTGCCAGGACTTCCAAAATTCTTTCAATATTTTTAGCATTTTTTTTTATTCACAAAATAAATGATCGAATTATTATTTCTCAGAAATAATCTGGTCCATCTGCCAGGACTTCAAAAATTCTTTCAATTTTTTTAGCATTTTTTTTTATTCACAAAATATAAAATGTTTAAAAATTTCTCTGAAATATACTGGTCCATCTGCCAGGACTAATAAAATTCTTTCAATTTTTTTAGCATTTTTTATTTTTTCACAAAATAAAAGAATTATAAAATTTCTTTGAAATATTTTGGTCCATCTGCCAGGATTTCCAAAATTCTTTCAATTGTTTATGACATTTTTTTTCATGATTAAAAACATTCAAATATAATTTACTCATATTAGTTACTACTTTTCTATTTAAATAAACAAAAAAAATTAAATAAACAAATAAACTATAAAATATATGCCTAAAATGAGTTCTTTTTTGAGATATAAAATAAAAATAAATTGACAAGGTTTGTTAGGTCCACGCCAAGTCCCGAGTCCACAAAAAGTCCATGAAAAGTGCATTTGTCCCGGACTTTTAACAAGTCTAATATAAAAGAGGTAGAAAAAAAATTTATTTGCCTGAATTTTAGATAGATTTCATGCCTATATAATCTTTATAATATAAGCATTTTATTTATCCATTTTGATACGAATCCTTCTTTTCAATCTTGAGAAAAATGTTCTCTAAAATTGAGAGAAATTTTTTAATACGGCTAAATTATGATGAAATTACTTATGCATTTGCTTTTTATTCATTGCCATGATAGTGGATTACTAAGATGATTTTTAAATAACTTTAGCCTATTATGTAAAAAAAGTAAATTATAATTATTATTAATTTTTTTTTCGTTTAAAAAAGGGACCATTCATTCTGAGTATAATATCTTGATGCATCTAAAATAAATAAATTATTTTATCATATCTTTTATTTGATATCTCAAAGATATTATGGGAAAAAAGCAAGAAAATGATTTGTACGTTTATTTTACAAAAGGGAAATTATTAGTTTAAATGCTTAAAAATAATAAAAATCATCAAATTTATCCAATGTTATATCTAAATATCTGTAAATAAAATCACAATTTGATATCCACCTCAAGAAAAATAGAGTATTTTAATTATTCATTCAATTTTTAAATTTGAATACTTTATTTTTTCATTTGAAATGAATAAAAAAATTGGTTTTTTGGCTTGATAAAAGCTTTTTTTAGTTTATTTTGGCTCAATAATATAATATTTTTTCATTTGATCAAAAAATTGGTGAATATCATTTGTTTTAATTTTTTTTTACATATTATCTCATCATGATCATCAACATTTCTTGATTTTTTTTTTTTTAAATTTATGAGTTTTACCAAATGAGAATGATTGGAATAATTTGATTTTTAATGATTTTCTCTCAGTTTCCCTGTTGGCTATTAAAAAAAAACATTATTATATATTAAAACTTGTTTAGTATAGAATGGTTGATTTTATTTGGTTATCTTTCAACATACGATGAATTTCCAATAGAATTATGAAGTATATTTTAAGTTTTTATCATTTAAGATGGTATAAATTAAAGCTTCATATTCAAAAAAATGAGAATCAATCCATGATTCATATGATTCTATTAGATTTTCATCTGATATTTTAGCGGCATGCT
This sequence comes from Tritrichomonas musculus, assembly GCA_039105265.1. Lineage (NCBI taxonomy): Eukaryota > Parabasalia > Tritrichomonadida > Tritrichomonadidae > Tritrichomonas > Tritrichomonas musculus. The sequence goes on along the minus strand of JAPFFF010000094.1, from coordinate 17,581 downwards.
ACTTTCTCTATCTGAACAATAATCTGAACCATATCATATTTTGAATAAGCTAACATAATGGGATAATTTATTTCTCATTTGCGATCTCTCAGGCAATGCTAAATAATCAGGTAGGTGTAGCCTTAAAATGTGTTCTTCATTTCGACTTGGGTAATAGTGCCTATTCATATCAAAAGAATTTGGAGAATTTGCATCCATTTTAAAGAAAAAATTTATTATGTGATATGACCAAACAGCCTTTTAATTTGAATGATCGGAGCATTTACTCCCAACTTTTTCTATAAATCATATTTTTTGTGATATGACCAGATTATGAAATGCTCCGATCATTATTTCATCCAACTTTTTCATTTATTCATATCATTTTTTCTAAAATCTTATTTATATCTTAAAATTCAAAAGAAGATTTTTTATGCAAATTTATATTTAATTTTTTAATTTATTTTTAATAAATATATATTCTTTAGTGCCTATGGTCCTGGGCCAATTTTTATAAATCTTAATATCAAGTAAAATTTTCTAAAATTTTCATAAAAAATATATTTATCTTGGATTAAAATATATAAATTGTTTTTGTATTTTGCCTTTAAAAGCATTTATACTATTAAATTAATTTTAACATCAAAATAATTGAATAATATAGACTTTAAAGCATTTCTAAAAGCGTTTTTATTCATTCGAGAAATTTGTTAAATTTAATACATGATTATCTTAATAATTTGTCAAAAAATTTATAATATTAAAGCAAAATTATTTTTTATGATAGAAATTAATTTTATATTATATTTAATAATTTATATAAACCATTTATATTATAGTTGGTGGACATAATTCTGTTTTGGAGACATAATTATGTTTTCACATCATTTCTATATATTCAAATTGGACGTTTAAAAAAACAATTGTAGAACAATCAATATCATATTGGATACATTCTATTCCCCGATTTTCATTCACTTTTATCATACTAAATTTGATCATAAAAATGATATCGAATTTTTAATTTCTGAATATTTTTTTATTATTTGAAAAAAAATATAATTTACTCTTCATCTATAATTAAAATGTATCATTATTATTTATTGAAATAAAATAGAAAATTAGAAAAAATGGTTTCATTTTCATTTCACTACTCAAAAACTCATTTCATATCACATTTCATTCTTTTACTATAAAAAAAAGGTTGTTTTAATTTGCTCTAACATAGATATTATTTTAGAATATAATGTATATATTATAATTTAGAAAAAAATTTATTGAAATAATAATTATATAAAAAGAAAAAGTGTTTTCAAAATATGACAAAAATCATTCATGCAAAATTACAAATTTTGAAAAATGAGTTTATTTTATTTCAAATTAGATGCAGTATTAATCATCTATATGATGCATATAATATATTAAATATAATAATATGGTTGAAAAAGAATCAATCTTGGAAAAATTTCATTTTTCTTTTTTTCATTCAAAATCATTCATAAATCACTCATGCATAATTGATATGATTTCAGAATTACATTATTTGATAACACATACAATGAAATATATTATTAATCCTCTAAAAATCATTGTTGCCCATCAAAATTTCAGGTTTTTCTAAGAAATATACAAATTTCACTTTTTTATTTTTTCTATTATAATAGCATTAAAAATAGCAATTAATCAATAAATATTAGGTAAGTATAGAAGAACTATTAAAATAATGAAAATAATTTCTCAATGTCTAAAATTGAAAGTCTTTTTAAGTTATTTCAGAAGTTACTCTTTTTCATTAAGGTAATAGATCTTGAGTAGAACCACCAATTTTATTCTTTCAATATCATTATACTATATGCATTATATCTAATATTTAAATAAAAATTTAAAAGTTTTTATTTTTTATTGAAAAAAACAAAAAAGTGATATGATTTTTAACTTTATTTTGTGTATCAAAATTTTCTTATATGAAAGTTTTTAGATATCAATTATCTGACAAAATTATATCATTACTGATTATGAATTAATGATATTATTATTAAATCCCAAGTTTCAATTATTGAGAATAAAATAAGCATTTTGACTTTTTTTTACATTAATGGCAAAATTTCATATAAATCACAAATATAATAGCTCATTTAATTAAATAATGATGTACATAAAATACATTAATAAAGTATATAATATTATCAAATTATCTTTAAAAAGTATTGAGAAAAATGTGTTTTATTTTTGTGTACAATTCAAAAAGTTGAGCAAACATGATTATGTCCCAAAAACATAATTATGTCCACCAACTATACCTCAAAATAGAAATATTCAATTATATCACTAATCAATAATTCTTTGATTTATTATGTAAATTCACTTTATATTTCCAAGCAATCTTAATATATATAATTTCCAAACAATTTGAAAATTGAAAAAGCATCTCTCTCCAAATGGTCCCTTTTATCGACATTTTTATGATGCTTTTTCATTTATCAAAAATGACATTTTTTGAGTATCTCGATTTTATGCAAAATCTATAATGATAAAATCAGATATTATAATTTAAAATACTTATATTTATAATTAAATTTTTAATTTTGGAGTTTAATTTTTGGCATACGCCGTGATATGATCCATCGAATTTTCATTTTTTTCATTTTTGAAATATAAATATCTTTGATTAAAAATTAGATATATCTTATTAATTGCTTTGATTAACATATATATTTATTAATGAATATATATTTATTGTTATAAAGTTTAAACTCTATTATTTAAAAATTTTCCTACTTCTAATATAAATGAAATAATTATTAATTTGTAATATATGATGTAAATAAATATATTTTTAATATTATATATTTATTAAATCTTTTATATGATATTTAATAATTTTTTTAACAAGATATAATGAAATATTCGAAAACTAGTATATTTTCAGTGGTTCATTTCACTGTTTATATATTTAATAGATTTTACCGATGCTTAGAAATTTATTTGTAATTATTTACTTAAAATCTTATTAACTATGGTGAACATAACATAATCTATAAACATGGTTGTATTAAACTCAATTTTTGTGTCATGATAAATGAACACATCTAGAGTTCTGATTTATTATTCCAAAATAAATGGAATAAATATGAATTCAATAAATAAAAGAATTTTAACTATTTTGGCAACTTAAATGATTTTAGTTCTTCAAATATTATCTTAATTTTTGATCTTTTCTAAAATCATAAAATAAATTTTGTTTTATTTAATGTAATATCTTTTTTTAATGTTTAATAAAAAAGTAAATAAATATAAAATCATTAATATGTCAAGATAATAGAGATTCAATTAAATTTTATGTTGAAAATTGGTTATGTTAAAGTAGATAACTAGAAATTTTTTTATTTATTTTTAAAATAATATTCAGAGGTTGAAGAAATCTATCTAGGGAATCCCCCACTTTTTTTTTGAAAGGTTTATTTCGTAGCTATTCAAAAAGTTCTTAATACCAAATTCTAAGCCGAATCCAATCTTCAAATCAAATTTTGAGCCGAAACAGATTCCACGAGAACTGCAATTGAATTATCAGATTAAACTACAACTGCAATTTGAATCATCAGATTAAACTACAACTGCAATTGAACCATTAGATTAAACTACAACTGCAATTTGAACCATTAGATTCAGCTGCAACTGCAATTTGAACCATCAGATTAAACTACAACTTCAATTGAACCATTAGATTCAGCTACAACTGCAATTTGAACCATCAGATTCAGCTACAACTGCAATTTGAACCATCAGATTCAGCTACAACTGCAATTTGAACCATCAGATTAAACTACAACTGCAATTGAACCATTAGATTCAGCTGCAACTTCAATTGAACCATCAGATTAAACTACAACTGCAATTGAACCATCAGATTCAGCTACAACTGCAATTTGAACCATTAGATTCAGCTGCAACTGCAATTTGAACCATCAGATTAAACTACAACTTCAATTGAACCATTAGATTCAGCTACAACTGCAATTTGAACCATCAGATTCAGCTACAACTGCAATTTGAACCATCAGATTAAACTACAACTGCAATTGAACCATTAGATTCAGCTGCAACTTCAATTGAACCATCAGATTAAACTACAACTGCAATTGAACCATCAGATTCAGCTACAACTGCAATTTGAACCATTAGATTCAGCTGCAACTGCAATTTGAACCATCAGATTAAACTACAACTGCAATTGAACCATTAGATTCAGCTACAACTGCAATTTGAACCATCAGATTCAGCTACAACTGCAATTTGAACCATCAGATTCAGCTACAACTGCAATTTGAACCATCAGATTAAACTACAACTGCAATTGAACCATTAGATTCAGCTGCAACTTCAATTGAACCATCAGATTAAACTACAACTGCAATTGAACCATCAGATTCAGCTACAACTGCAATTGAACCATCAGATTAAACTACAACTGCAATTTGAACCATCAGATTCAGCTACAACTGCAATTGAACCATCAGATTAAACTACAACTGCAATTGAACCATCAGATTAAACTACAACTGCAATTGAATTATCAGATTCAGCTACAACTGCAATTTGAACCATCAGATTAAACTACAACTGCAATTGAACCATCAGATTAAACTACAACTGCAATTGAACCATCAGATTCAGCTGCAACTGCAATTTGAACCATTAGATTAAACTACAACTGCAGTTGAACCATCAGATTCAGCTACAACTGCAATTTGAATTATCAGATTCAGCTACAACTGCAATTTGAACCATCAGATTAAACTACAACTGCAATTGAACCATCAGATTAAACTACAACTGCAATTGAATTATCAGATTCAGCTACAACTGCAATTTGAACCATCAGATTCAGCTACAACTGCAATTTGAACCATCAGATTAAACTACAACTGCAATTGAACCATCAGATTCAGCTACAACTGCAATTGAACCATCAGATTAAACTACAACTGCAATTTGAACCATCAGATTCAGCTACAACTGCAATTGAACCATCAGATTAAACTACAACTGCAATTTGAACCATCAGATTAAACTACAACTGCAATTGAATTATCAGATTCAGCTACAACTGCAATTTGAACCATCAGATTAAACTACAACTGCAATTGAACCATCAGATTAAACTACAACTGCAATTTGAACCATCAGATTCAGCTACAACTGCAATTGAACCATCAGATTAAACTACAACTGCAATTGAACCATCAGATTAAACTACAACTGCAATTGAACCATCAGATTCAGCTGCAACTGCAATTTGAACCATTAGATTAAACTACAACTGCAGTTGAACCATCAGATTCAGCTACAACTGCAATTGAATTATCAGATTCAGCTACAACTGCAATTTGAACCATCAGATTAAACTACAACTGCAATTGAACCATCAGATTAAACTACAACTGCAATTGAACCATCAGATTCAGCTGCAACTGCAATTTGAACCATTAGATTAAACTACAACTGCAGTTGAACCATCAGATTCAGCTACAACTGCAATTTGAACCATCAGATTCAGCTACAACTGCAATTTGAACCATCAGATTAAACTACAACTGCAATTGAACCATCAGATTCAGCTACAACTGCAATTTGAACCATCAGATTCAGCTACAACTGCAATTTGAACCATCAGATTCAGCTACAACTGCAATTTGAACCATCAGATTAAACTACAACTGCAATTGAACCATTAGATTCAGCTACAACTGCAATTGAACCATCAGATTAAACTACAACTGCAATTTGAACCATCAGATTCAGCTACAACTGCAATTGAACCATCAGATTAAACTACAACTGCAATTTGAACCATCAGATTAAACTACAACTGCAATTGAATTATCAGATTCAGCTACAACTGCAATTGAACCATCAGATTAAACTACAACTGCAATTTGAACCATCAGATTAAACTACAACTGCAATTGAATTATCAGATTCAGCTACAACTGCAATTTGAACCATTAGATTAAACTACAACTGCAGTTGAACCATCAGATTCAGCTACAACTGCAATTGAATTATCAGATTCAGCTACAACTGCAATTTGAACCATCAGATTAAACTACAACTGCAATTGAACCATCAGATTAAACTACAACTGCAATTGAACCATCAGATTCAGCTGCAACTGCAATTTGAACCATTAGATTAAACTACAACTGCAGTTGAACCATCAGATTCAGCTACAACTGCAATTTGAACCATCAGATTCAGCTACAACTGCAATTTGAACCATCAGATTAAACTACAACTGCAATTGAACCATCAGATTCAGCTACAACTGCAATTTGAACCATCAGATTCAGCTACAACTGCAATTTGAACCATCAGATTCAGCTACAACTGCAATTTGAACCATCAGATTAAACTACAACTGCAATTGAACCATTAGATTCAGCTACAACTGCAATTGAACCATCAGATTAAACTACAACTGCAATTTGAACCATCAGATTCAGCTACAACTGCAATTGAACCATCAGATTAAACTACAACTGCAATTTGAACCATCAGATTAAACTACAACTGCAATTGAATTATCAGATTCAGCTACAACTGCAATTTGAACCATCAGATTAAACTACAACTGCAATTGAACCATCAGATTAAACTACAACTGCAATTTGAACCATCAGATTCAGCTACAACTGCAATTGAACCATCAGATTAAACTACAACTGCAATTGAACCATCAGATTAAACTACAACTGCAATTGAACCATCAGATTCAGCTGCAACTGCAATTTGAACCATTAGATTAAACTACAACTGCAGTTGAACCATCAGATTCAGCTACAACTGCAATTGAATTATCAGATTCAGCTACAACTGCAATTTGAACCATCAGATTAAACTACAACTGCAATTGAACCATCAGATTAAACTACAACTGCAATTGAACCATCAGATTCAGCTGCAACTGCAATTTGAACCATTAGATTAAACTACAACTGCAGTTGAACCATCAGATTCAGCTACAACTGCAATTTGAACCATCAGATTCAGCTACAACTGCAATTTGAACCATCAGATTAAACTACAACTGCAATTGAACCATCAGATTCAGCTACAACTGCAATTTGAACCATCAGATTCAGCTACAACTGCAATTTGAACCATCAGATTCAGCTACAACTGCAATTTGAACCATCAGATTAAACTACAACTGCAATTGAACCATTAGATTCAGCTGCAACTTCAATTGAACCATCAGATTAAACTACAACTGCAATTGAACCATCAGATTCAGCTACAACTGCAATTGAACCATCAGATTAAACTACAACTGCAATTGAACCATCAGATTAAACTACAACTGCAATTGAATTATCAGATTAAACTACAACTGCAATTTGAACCATCAGATTCAGCTACAACTGCAATTTGAACCATCAGATTAAACTACAACTGCAATTGAACCATTAGATTCAGCTGCAACTTCAATTGAACCATCAGATTCAGCTACAACTGCAATTGAACCATCAGATTAAACTACAACTGCAATTGAACCATCAGATTCAGCTGCAACTGCAATTGAACCATCAGATTAAACTACAACTGCAATTGAACCATTAGATTCAGCTGCAACTGCAATTTGAACCATCAGATTAAACTACAACTGGAATTGAACCATTAGATTCAGCTGCAACTGCAATTTGAACCATTAGATTAAACTACAACTGCAATTGAACCATCAGATTAAACTACAACTGCAATTTGAACCATCAGATTCAGCTACAACTGCAGTTGAATCATCAGATTAAACTACAACTGCAATTTGAACCATCAGATTCAGCTACAACTGCAATTGAACCATCAGATTAAACTACAACTGCAGTTGAACCATTAGATTCAGCTACAACTGCAATTTGAACCATCAGATTCAGCTACAACTGCAATTTGAACCATCAGATTCAGCTACAACTGCAATTTGAACCATTAGATTAAACTACAACTGCAATTTGAACCATCAGATTCAGCTACAACTGCAATTGAACCATCAGATTAAACTACAACTGCAGTTGAACCATCAGATTCAGCTACAACTGCAATTGAACCATCAGATTAAACTACAACTGCAATTGAACCATCAGATTAAACTACAACTGCAATTTGAACCATCAGATTCAGCTACAACTGCAATTTGAACCATTAGATTAAACTACAACTGCAATTTGAACCATCAGATTCAGCTACAACTGCAATTTGAACCATCAGATTCAGCTACAACTGCAATTTGAACCATTAGATTAAACTACAACTGCAATTTGAACCATCAGATTCAGCTACAACTGCAATTGAACCATCAGATTAAACTACAACTGCAGTTGAACCATCAGATTCAGCTACAACTGCAATTGAACCATCAGATTAAACTACAACTGCAATTGAACCATCAGATTAAACTACAACTGCAATTTGAACCATCAGATTCAGCTACAACTGCAATTTGAACCATTAGATTAAACTACAACTGCAGTTGAACCATCAGATTCAGCTACAACTGCAATTGAATTATCAGATTCAGCTACAACTGCAATTTGAACCATCAGATTAAACTACAACTGCAATTGAACCATCAGATTAAACTACAACTGCAATTGAACCATCAGATTCAGCTGCAACTGCAATTTGAACCATTAGATTAAACTACAACTGCAGTTGAACCATCAGATTCAGCTACAACTGCAATTTGAACCATCAGATTCAGCTACAACTGCAATTTGAACCATCAGATTAAACTACAACTGCAATTGAACCATCAGATTCAGCTACAACTGCAATTTGAACCATCAGATTCAGCTACAACTGCAATTTGAACCATCAGATTCAGCTACAACTGCAATTTGAACCATCAGATTAAACTACAACTGCAGTTGAACCATTAGATTCAGCTGTAACTGCAATTTGAACCATCAGATTCAGCTGTAACTGCAATTTGAACCATCAGATTCAGCTGCAACTGCAATTGAACCATCAGATTAAACTACAACTGCAATTTGAATCATCAGATTAAACTACAACTGCAATTTGAACCATCAGATTAAACTACAACTGCAGTTGAATCATTAGATTCAGCTACAACTGCAATTTGAACCATCAGATTCAGCTGCAACTGCAATTTGAACCATTAGATTAAAATACAACTGCAATTGAACCATCAGATTAAACTACAACTGCAGTTGAATCATCAGATTAAACTACAACTGCAGTTGAACCATTAGATTCAGCTACAACTGCAATTTGAACCATCAGATTCAGCTGCAACTGCAATTGAACCATCAGATTAAACTACAACTGCAGTTGAACCATTAGATTAAACTACAACTTCAATTGAACCATTAGATTCAGCTGTAACTGCAATTTGAACCATCAGATTCAGCTGCAACTGCAATTGAACCATCAGATTAAACTACAACCGCAATTTGAATCATCAGATTAAACTACAACTGCAATTTGAACCATCAGATTAAACTACAACTGCAGTTGAATCATTAGATTCAGCTACAACTGCAATTTGAACCATCAGATTCAGCTGCAACTGCAATTTGAACCATTAGATTAAAATACAACTGCAATTGAACCATCAGATTAAACTACAACTGCAGTTGAATCATCAGATTAAACTACAACTGCAGTTGAACCATTAGATTCAGCTACAACTGCAATTTGAACCATCAGATTCAGCTGCAACTGCAATTGAACCATCAGATTAAACTACAACTTCAATTGAACCATTAGATTCAGCTGCAACTGCAATTTGAACCATTAGATTAAGCTACAACTACAATTTGAACCATCAGATTCAGCTACAACTGCAATTGAACCATTAGATTCAGCTACAACTGCAATTGAACCATTAGATTCAGCTGCAACTGCAATTGAACCATCAGATTAAACTACAACTGCAGTTGAACCATTAGATTCAGCTACAACTGCAATTGAACCATCAGATTCAGCTACAACTGCAATTTGAACCATTAGATTCAGCTGCAACTGCAATTTGAACCATCAGATTAATCTACAACTGCAATTGAACCATTAGATTCAGCTGCAACTGCAATTTGAACCATCAGATTAAACTACAACTGCAATTGAACCATCAGATTAAACTACAACTGCAATTGAACCATCAGATTAAACTACAACTGCAATTGAACTATCAGATTAAACTACAACTGCAATTGAACCATCAGATTCAGCTGCAACTGCAATTTGAACCATTAGATTAAGCTACAACTGAAATTGAACCATTAGATTAAACTACAACTGCAATTGAACCATCAGATTAAACTACAACTGCAATTGAACTATCAGATTAAACTACAACTGCAGTTGAATCATTAGATTCAGCTACAACTGCAATTTGAACCATCAGATTCAGCTGCAACTGCAATTTGAACCATTAGATTAAACTACAACTGCAATTGAACCATCAGATTAAACTACAACTGCAGTTGAATCATCAGATTAAACTACAACTGCAATTTGAACCATCAGATTAAACTACAACTGCAATTTGAATCATCAGATTAAACTACAACTGCAATTGAATCATCAGATTAAACTACAACTGCAGTTGAACCATTAGATTCAGCTACAACTGCAATTTGAACCATCAGATTCAGCTACAACTGCAATTTGAACCATTAGATTAAACTACAACTGCAATTGAACCATCAGATTAAACTACAACTGCAGTTGAATCATCAGATTAAACTACAACTGCAGTTGAACCATTAGATTCAGCTACAACTGCAATTTGAACCATCAGATTCAGCTGCAACTGCAATTGAACCATCAGATTAAACTACAACTTCAATTGAACCATTAGATTCAGCTGCAACTGCAATTTGAACCATTAGATTAAGCTACAACTGAAATTGAACCATTAGATTAAACTACAACTGCAATTGAACCATCAGATTAAACTACAACTGCAATTGAACTATCAGATTAAACTACAACTGCAATTGAACCATCAGATTCAGCTGCAACTGCAATTTGAACCATCAGATTAAACTACAACTGCAATTTGAATCATCAGATTAAACTACAACTGCAATTTGAACCATCAGATTAAACTACAACTGCAGTTGAATCATCAGATTAAACTACAACTGCAGTTGAACCATTAGATTCAGCTAAAACTGCAATTTGAACCATCAGATTCAGCTGCAACTGCAATTGAACCATCAGATTAAACTACAACTGCAATTTGAACCATCAGATTAAACTACAACTGCAATTTGAACCATCAGATTAAACTACAACTGCAATTTGAACCATCAGATTAAACTACAACTGCAATTTGAATCATCAGATTAAACTACAACTGCAATTTGAATCATCAGATTAAACTACAACTGCAGTTGAATCATCAGATTAAACTACAACTGCAGTTGAACCATTAGATTCAGCTACAACTGCAATTTGAACCATCAGATTCAGCTGCAACTGCAATTGAACCATCAGATTAAACTACAACTGCAATTTGAACCATCAGATTCAGCTACAACTGCAGTTGAATCATCAGATTAAACTACAACTGCAGTTGAACCATTAGATTCAGCTACAACTGCAATTTGAACCATCAGATTCAGCTGCAACTGCAATTGAACCATCAGATTAAACTACAACTTCAATTGAACCATTAGATTCAGCTGCAACTGCAATTTGAACCATTAGATTAAGCTACAACTGAAATTGAACCATTAGATTAAACTACAACTGCAATTGAACCATCAGATTAAACTACAACTGCAATTGAACTATCAGATTAAACTACAACTGCAATTGAACCATCAGATTCAGCTGCAACTGCAATTTGAACCATCAGATTAAACTACAACTGCAATTTGAATCATCAGATTAAACTACAACTGCAATTTGAACCATCAGATTAAACTACAACTGCAGTTGAATCATCAGATTAAACTACAACTGCAGTTGAACCATTAGATTCAGCTAAAACTGCAATTTGAACCATCAGATTAAACTACAACTGCAGTTGAATCATCAGATTAAACTACAACTGCAATTGAACCATCAGATTAAACTACAACTGCAATTTGAATCATCAGATTAAACTACAACTGCAATTTGAACCATCAGATTAAACTACAACTGCAATTGAACCATCAGATTAAACTACAACTGCAATTGAACCATCAGATTAAACTACAACTGCAATTGAACTATCAGATTAAACTACAACTGCAATTGAACCATCAGATTAAACTACAACTGCAATTGAACTATCAGATTAAACTACAACTGCAATTGAACCATCAGATTCAGCTGCAACTGCAATTTGAACCATCAGATTAAACTACAACTGCAATTTGAATCATCAGATTAAACTACAACTGCAATTTGAACCATCAGATTAAACTACAACTGCAGTTGAATCATCAGATTAAACTACAACTGCAGTTGAACCATTAGATTCAGCTGCAACTGCAATTGAACCATCAGATTCAGCTGCAACTGCAATTGAACCATCAGATTAAACTACAACTGCAATTGAACCATTAGATTCAGCTACAACTGCAATTTGAACCATCAGATTAAACTACAACTGCAATTGAACCATCAGATTAAACTACAACTGCAATTGAACCATCAGATTAAACTACAACTGCAATTGAACCATCAGATTCAGCTGCAACTGCAATTTGAACCATTAGATTAAACTACAACTGCAATTTGAACCATCAGATTAAAGTACAACTTCAATTGAACCATTAGATTCAGCTGCAACTGCAATTTGAACCATTAGATTAAACTACAACTGCAATTGAACCATCAGATTAAACTACAACTGCAATTGAACCATCAGATTAAACTACAACTGCAATTGAACCATCAGATTCAGCTACAACTGCAATTTGAACAATCAGATTGAACTACAACTGCAATTTAACCATTAGATTCAGCTGCAACTTCAATTGAACCATCAGATTAATCTACAACTGCAATTTGAACCATTAGATTCAGCTACAACTGCAATTTGAACCATCAGATTAAACTACAACTGCAATTGAACCATCAGATTAAACTACAACTGCAATTGAACCATCAGATTCAGCTGCAACTGCAATTTGAACCATTAGATTAAACTACAACTGCAATTTGAACAATCAGATTGAACTACAACTGCAATTGAACCATCAGATTCAGCTGCAACTGCAATTTGAACCATTAGATTAAACTACAACTGCAATTTGAACAATCAGATTAAACTACAACTGCAATTTGAACAATCAGATTGAACTACAACTGCAGTTGAATCATCAGATGCAACGAGAACTGCAGTTGAATCATCAGATGCAACGAGAGCTGTAGTTTAATAATAAGATTCAAAAAGAACTGCAGTTTAATCATAAGATTCAACGAGAACTGCAGTTTAATAATAAGATGAAACAAGAACTGCAGTTGAATCATCAGATTCAACGAGAACTGCAGTTGAATCATCAGATGCAACGAGAACTGCAGTTGAATCATCAGATGCAACGAGAACTGCAGTTGAATCATCAGATTCAACGAGAACTGCAGTTGAATCATCAGATGCAACGAGAACTGCAGTTGAATCATCAGATGAAACAAGAACTGCAGTTGAATCATCAGATTCAACGAGAACTGCAGTTGAACCATCAGATTCAACGAGAACTGCAGTTGAATCATCAGATGCAACGACAACTGCAGTTGAATCATCAGATGCAACGAGAACTGCAGTTGAATCATCAGATGCAACGAGAACTGCAGTTGAATCATCAGATTCAACGAGAACTGCAGTTGAATCATCAGATGCAACGACAACTGCAGTTGAATCATCAGATGCAACGAGAACTGCAGTTGAATCATCAGATGCAACGAGAACTGCAGTTGAATCATCAGATTCAACGAGAACTGCAGTTGAATCATCAGATGCAACGAGAACTGCAGTTGAATCATCAGATGCAACGAGAACTGCAGTTGAATCATCAGATGCAACGAGAACTGCAGTTGAATCATCAGATGCAACGAGAACTGCAGTTGAATCATCAGATGCAACGAGAACTGCAGTTGAATCATCAGATGCAACGAGAACTGCAGTTGAATCATCAGATGCAACGAGAACTGCAGTTGAATCATCAGATGCAACGAGAACTGCAGTTGAATCATCAGATGCAACGAGAACTGCAGTTGAATCATCAGATGCAACGAGAACTGCAGTTGAATCATCAGATTCAACGAGAACTGCAGTTGAATCATCAGATTCAACGAGAACTGCAGTTTAATAATAAGATTCAACGAGAACTGCAGTTTAATAATAAGATGAAACAAGAACTGCAGTTGAATCATCAGATGCAACGACAACTGCAGTTGAATCATCAGATGCAACGAGAACTGCAGTTGAATCATCAGATGCAACGAGAACTGCAGTTGAATCATCAGATTCAACGAGAACTGCAGTTGAATCATCAGATGCAACGACAACTGCAGTTGAATCATCAGATTCAACGAGAACTGCAGTTGAATCATCAGATTCAACGAGAACTGCAGTTGAATCATCAGATGCAACGAGAACTGCCGTTTAATATTAAGATGCAACAAGAACTGCAGTTGAATCATCAGATGCAACGAGAACTGCAGTTGAATCATCAGATTCAACGAGAACTGCAGTTGAATCATCAGATGCAACGACAACTGCAGTTGAATCATCAGATGCAACGAGAACTGCAGTTGAATCATCAGATGCAACGAGAACTGCAGTTGAATCATCAGATGCAACGAGAACTGCAGTTGAATCATCAGATGCAACGAGAACTGCAGTTGAATCATCAGATTCAACGAGAACTGCAGTTGAATCATCAGATGCAACGAGAACTGCAGTTGAATCATCAGATTCAACGAGAACTGCAGTTGAATCATCAGATGCAACGACAACTGCAGTTGAATCATCAGATGCAACGAGAACTGCAGTTGAATCATCAGATGCAACGAGAACTGCAGTTGAATCATCAGATGCAACGAGAACTGCAGTTGAATCATCAGATGCAACGAGAACTGCAGTTTAATAATAAGATGAAACAAGAACTGCAGTTGAATCATCAGATGCAACGAGAACTGCAGTTGAATCATCAGATGCAACGAGAACTGCAGTTGAATCATCAGATGCAACGAGAACTGCAGTTGAATCATCAGATTCAACGAGAACTGCAGTTGAATCATCAGATTCAACGAGAACTGCAGTTTAATAATAAGATGAAACAAGAACTGCAGTTGAATCATCAGATGCAACGAGAACTGCAGTTGAATCATCAGATGCAACGAGAACTGCAGTTGAATCATCAGATGCAACGAGAACTGCAGTTGAATCATCAGATGCAACGAGAACTGCAGTTGAATCATCAGATGCAACGAGAACTGCAGTTGAATCATCAGATGCAGCGAGAACTGCAGTTTAATAATAAGATGAAACAAGAACTGCAGTTGAATCATCAGATGCAACGAGAACTGTAGTTTAATAATAAGATGAAACAAGAACTGCAGTTGAATCATCAGATTCAACGAGAACTGCAGTTGAATCATCAGATGCAACGAGAACTGCAGTTGAATCATCAGATGCAACGAGAACTGCAGTTGAATCATCAGATGCAACGAGAACTGCAGTTTAATAATAAGATGAAACAAGAACTGCAGTTGAATCATCAGATGCAACGAGAACTGCAGTTGAATCATCAGATGCAACGAGAACTGCAGTTGAATCATCAGATGCAACGAGAACTGCAGTTGAATCATCAGATTCAACGAGAACTGCAGTTGAATCATCAGATTCAACGAGAACTGCAGTTGAATCATCAGATGCAACGAGAACTGCAGTTGAATCATCAGATGCAACGAGAACTACAGTTGAATCATCAGATTCAACGAGAACTGCAGTTGAACCATCAGATTCAACGAGAACTGCAGTTGAATCATCAGATTCAACGAGAACTGCAGTTGAATCATCAGATGCAACGAGAACTGCAGTTGAATCATCAGATTCAACGAGAACTGCAGTTGAACCATCAGATTCAACGAGAACTGCAGTTGAATCATCAGATGCAACGAGAACTGCAGTTGAATCATCAGATGCAACGAGAACTGCAGTTGAATCATCAGATGCAACGAGAACTGCAGTTGAATCATCAGATGCAACGAGAACTGCAGTTGAACCATCAGATTCAACGAGAACTGCAGTTGAATCATCAGATGCAACGAGAACTGCAGTTGAATCATCAGATGCAACGAGAACTGCAGTTTAATAATAAGATGCAACAAGAACTGCAGTTGAATCATCAGATGCAACGAGAACTGCAGTTGAATCATCAGATGCAACGAGAACTGCAGTTGAATCATCAGATGCAGCGAGAACTGCAGTTTAATAATAAGATGAAACAAGAACTGCAGTTGAATCATCAGATGCAACGAGAACTGTAGTTTAATAATAAGATGAAACAAGAACTGCAGTTGAATCATCAGATTCAACGAGAACTGCAGTTGAATCATCAGATGCAACGAGAACTGCAGTTGAATCATCAGATGCAACGAGAACTGCAGTTGAATCATCAGATGCAACGAGAACTGCAGTTTAATAATAAGATGAAACAAGAACTGCAGTTGAATCATCAGATGCAACGAGAACTGCAGTTGAATCATCAGATGCAACGAGAACTGCAGTTGAATCATCAGATGCAACGAGAACTGCAGTTGAATCATCAGATGCAACGAGAACTGCAGTTTAATAATAAGATTCAACAAGAACTGCAGTTTAATCATAAGATTCAACGAGAACTGCAGTTTAATCATAAGATTCAACGAGAACTGCAGTTTAATAATAAGATTCAACAAGAACTGCAGTTGAATCATCAGATGCAACGAGAACTGCAGTTGAATCATCAGATTCAACGAGAACTGCAGTTGAATCATCAGATTCAACGAGAACTGCAGTTGAATCATCAGATGCAACGAGAACTGCAGTTGAATCATCAGATGCAACGAGAACTGCAGTTGAATCATCAGATGCAACGAGAACTGCAGTTGAATCATCAGATGCAACGAGAACTGCAGTTGAATCATCAGATGCAACGAGAACTGCAGTTGAATCATCAGATGCAACGAGAACTGCAGTTGAATCATCAGATGCAACGAGAACTGCAGTTTAATAATAAGATTCAACAAGAACTGCAGTTTAATCATAAGATTCAACGAGAACTGCAGTTTAATCATAAGATTCAACGAGAACTGCAGTTTAATAATAAGATTCAACAAGAACTGCAGTTGAATCATCAGATGCAACGAGAACTGCAGTTGAATCATCAGATTCAACGAGAACTGCAGTTGAATCATCAGATTCAACGAGAACTGCAGTTGAATCATCAGATGCAACGAGAACTGCAGTTGAATTTTCAAGTTTAAGAAGAACTGCAATTGAATCATCAGATTCAACCAGAACTAAAATTCAATTGTCAAGTTCAAAAACTTCTTCACTAAATCTTCAAAACTAAAACATATAATTTAATTTTACAAT